>PISX010002155.1:46001-169957 GCA_004024625.1 Mellivora capensis | reverse complement strand
CTGTGAGAGGGAAGAGTGGTGGTCAGTAGTAGTAGTCATGGGCTCACCAAGATCAGACTGAACCAGATGTGCTTCATTTTTGCGGAAATGGCTTTGAGGCTGGTAGAAGAGAAAAACACCGCAAGTCAAGCCTCTCTGGTTTTCGTCAGGCTGTTTGAGAAAGCCACTTGTGAGCTCTGGGAGAACATGATGGAGAAATGTCGGATGATGCCACAAGATAAATGCAGGTTAAATGGCTCCGCACCAAAGGATGTTGACAGATCAGAGTAAAATTGCCCGGACTAAGGTTCCAGTGGCAAGCCTGGGTCTCTGGGCTCACACCCCTCTTCCGACCTAAGCACTAGCCCTAGAAGCCATCCAGTGTTTTTATGAGCTACGATGATACATGAAGACTCTTCCCCTCTAAAAACCTTAGTTTCCTCATCTGTAAAATGGGGAATGCTAATGCCTGGCTCCCCAGTTTTGTTGTGAGGGTTAAACCCCTGCCTCATTGGCTTGTTGGAGGGACAAGGCAAGGAGAAAACCTGGTCGTACTGTGCCTGACACCTTGCAGACCTTCAGCCCGTGGTCACTTGCATTTTGCTGTGGTCAAGGAGAACATGAAGCTGGGAGCCATGGTGAGTCTGTTGGCTGAGGGACACAGCCTCCCGGAGGATCTCAAAAAGAATGGGCTCTATCTAGTGACTCCTAGAACAGCATCAAGTTCCACGTGAGCGAGACACAGGGCATGAGGAACCCACATCCTGGGTGGGAAAGTCTCTAGGGACTGCAGGTCCGTGGCAGGGGTGGGGGGGAACCGGCAGTGGGGAGACGGACGGATAGATATCCTTGAACAGCCTTGGTAGCAGTGCGTCTGGAGTGCGGCGCTGGGAATAGCGCCTCTTCTGGTGCACACGCCTGATTGCAGAATTGTGCTTAGTTTGGAGTGATATCTGCTGCGTGGGACACCCACAAACTAGTAAGTCCAAAGAGAGTAACTAGGATTGTCGGCAGTCTGGAACCAGGCAACGTAAGACTTCACTTGTTTAAATTTGGGCAATTTGGTTGGAGTTTTAGGGGTCCGAAATCACCCAACCCTGTTACCTGACCAGGTTCAGGACCAATCGAGAGAGAGATGAGAGTCAGACAGGTGGAGATCAGAATATCCCCTCTCTTCCCTACAGAACCAGGCTAGTGAGCATGACATCCATCTATCTGTTGGCTAGAAGGTCTCTCTAGCACTCCCTGTCCTGCGCTCCACACCATAAAGAACCCAACGAGGGAGCTGCGAGCCTGTGGAGCAGACACGCTTAACTCAAGGCCGTTCCTGCTGTCTGATGGGGAAGTGGGACAGGCCGACTGCAGCTGTGATGCTTGCAGCTTAGCCTCACTGAGTCCAGAAATGGACCAGTGACTCATCTGGCAACCAGATGCTTTACTCTTCTTACAGGCCGGCATGGGCGAGGGGGGTAGAAACTGTCCAGGTGTCTGAGTGAGGATCCTTCCTCATGGAAGGAAGGCAAGTGAGGAGTAAGAATCCCCCTTTCACATTTAGGAAGGCTGCCCAAAATTCAGTAAGCACCTTCTCGGTGTACAGAGTACTCTCTTCTTCATCCATCCATCCATTCACTCATTCAGTGAATCTGCAGTATTTACTGATCACCTGTAATGTGCAGGCAGTCTTCTAGGCTCTCGGGGAACAGAACCAAAAGAGGATCCTGCTCTTATGGAACTTACCTGCCCTTTTGGAACTTGGCCTGGGAGGAGACAGACAATAAGTGATAATCATCATAAGAAATTCAGGTACTACACTAGAAAGTGATAGTTGCTGTGGAAAAAATAGTAATCCAGTATTTGAAAATGGAGAGGGAGTAAGCCATGGGGCTATTTGAGGAAAGAGCATTCTAGGCAGAGGGACAAAGCTGGGGCAAAGGCCCTGTGGCAGGAGCGTGCCTGAGGGGTGGGAGAAAAGCCAGGAGACTGATGTGTAGAACAGAAGTGAAGGGAGGGTCGTGGGCCAGGAGGCATGGGTACTGGATGGCCTAGGAGTAGGCCTCACTCAGGACCCTTGTCCGTCTTTGTGTGGGATGCATTATTTGCTTCACAGCACATGATGGGGTGTGATGTGATAGTTCTTCCTATTATCCCTTTTTATAGATGAATAAACCGAGGTTCACAACCAAACTCTCTGTATTTTACAACTTGAGAAAATTATTACCCGGAGAGGAGTGACTTGCTCAAGGCCACAGAGTGGGCAAAATGGCAGTGGGCTGGGACTTGGGCCCACTGATTCTCAGCCTACAGCCCTTTCTCCCACATTTCTGCCCCAGAAATTAACTTCCTTTGAAGGAGGGAACTCGGGGGCTCTCTGGCAGATGCAGATGTAGATCAGAATCTTCTTCCTGTTAAGGGGTTTGGCATGGAAAAGCTGGGAGGCACGCATGTTAATAAAGACTGGAGGAGGGGCACCTGGGTGGCTCAGCTGCATAGGCACCTGACTCTTGATTTCAGCTGGTCACAGATCTCAGAATATCGAGGTCAGGGGCTCCACGCTCAGTTGGGGGTCTGCTTGAGATTCTCTCTCTCCCTCTCCCTATGTCCCTCCCCACCTCAAATAAATAAATAAATCTTTAAAAAAGAGAGAGAGAGAATAAATACCAGATGAGTCAAAGTCCATTGGCTGTAATATGACCATTGTAGCCATTCTAGTAAATTCTGATATGTGCTGATTGCTTTCTATGTACAGTCCTATTGTGAACTTCTGCTATGTATTCATTCATTTATTCCTCACGATCACCCTGAGGGAAAAGTACTGTTCTTACTTTCGTGTTATAGTTGAGGAACTGAGGCACAGAAAGATAAATTGTTCACGGTCACAGCGCCAAGTGAAAAGCTGAGCTAGACTCAGAGTTCAGGCAGTCCGGCTTCAGAGTCTGTGCTTTTAGCCACTCTGTTCACCCAGATGGGCCAGACCCAGAGGAGGTTTCACCAGCTGCAGGATTTGGGTCGCCAAAAGCCTGTGTCCATTTCCCGTGGGCAGCTGGAGAGTGGATGAGAGCCACCTTTCACTTTCCCACATTCTTACCTGAAAGATGCTCCTTTCTCGAAGCTTCCCCATCAGACATGGGGGAATTAACTGGCTCTGAAATAATTCACCTGCCTGCGAAAGAAGTCCCAAGCAGCTCCAATGTGATAATGCACGATTGCCTGTGCTTCGAGTTCTGTTAGGAGAGAAAGAAGCCATCCCTGTGCGTGGAAAACTGGTCTCAGTATATGCTGATCGCATCATAATGACGACGGTGAGCATCTCTGTGGTGCTGACACTTTCCAGCAGGCTGTCACACTCGGTCATTGCGTCATCCAGTCCCACGAGGGTTCCGGGCTGTCACCATTTTATAGATGAGGAAGCTGAGATGAATGGGGGGAAGGTTACATGATTTGTTTAGTCACACCAGTGGTGAGTGGAGAGAGACTTGTACCCAAAGTTCTAGCTGCCACTGGGTGCTGGCGGAGCGGCCACACTCAGCTGATAAACCGTATTTGTAGCCACTAAGACTTCGGGTTTCCCCTGCTATCCCGGAGCAGGGTGTTCCCATGAGACCTTTCCCATGGGAAAGTAAGCTGAAATGGCGTAAAGCAAAGAAGTGATTACCGTTAACTTCTATGGGAAATATCTTAGCACTCCCAGACCCCCAAAATCACCTCTCTCAGACTTTCCAGGTACCTTAGGACACATCTTGCTCACAGATGCACAAACCAAGTTGAGAGCACAGATGCTCACAGACACACGTCAGAGCTCTGGCGGCCTCAGGGACTGAACGTAGGTTCCCTGGGGAAGGAGCTGGATGCGGCCCCTCTCCCTCCTCAGGCTCAGGCTGCCTCTCTGACCACCGTGGCAAAACCAGCACCGAATGCCATCTTCGCTTTTTGCCTTTTTTTCCATAAAAGCAAAATGGGTCTCTTTCCATGAGCGAAACCAGGTACTAACGTAGGTCATTCCAGAATGCCAAGTGGCCTAACACATACTTTCACAAAGGGGATACCTCTGTGTTCTAGATGAGAGCCCTTCAACCCATCTCTTTTCCCTGAAAACAAGCATAAAGAAGCCGTGGCAAATTCCTGGGGGGTATTCACTTAAACTCAAAAGCTGTTGGAGACACTGGTTTCTAGGACCAGGTTTCCACTAAGAAAGATGGGTGCTTTTCCCCAGGATCTGGCTTGCTGGGTCTGTTGTACCAAATTAGGTTGACGATGGATTGACACCCATTGGCCACGTTGAGGAGTTTGTGTTGATGTTACTGTTGTGAAAAAGCACATATTGGTCCCCAGCATCTATATGCCTGTGACTCGCCTTTTTTTTTTTTCCTCTCTGTTCCATTGCACGCAACTTTTGCTTACAGACTCCTTGGCATAATTGACACATTGGCTCAGGCCTCCAAGACTGCCAACTTGGAGCCTTGGATAAGTGAAATCAGTTATGACAGATGTGATTATTTACAAGAAAATAGAAGTCACTATAATTAGACCTTCTAAGGAGTACATTTGGGTGGAGAATGAGAAGGCACAGTCTAATCTGGCGAGCGGTGTTTGGATTTGAGCCCTGAACAGGTTCTTCTCTGCTCTGTGAAAGAAGGTGTTGGGATGTCTGACACCCTTCGCTGACATTGCCATTTATCAATTCTCATGACAGAGCTATTGATAGATAGAAAGGCGAGGTGGTAGAGTGAGCATTGAATTTGGCACCAGAAGTGGTTTCAGTTCTCGGCTCAGCCACTTGTCCTTACATCAATATCTTTTTTTTTTTCAGTCATACAATGGGGATAAAAAAAGAAGCCCTATCTCATCATAGTGTTGAGAAAATTAAAAGTGATAAAGTAAGACAGGTGTCTAGCGTTGTGCCTGATAGAAGGCATCCTGCACAAAGTTCTTACCCGTCTTGAGCACAACCCTCAATCTCCTCGAGCCTCACCTTTTTCATTGGAAAATATAAGTGAAAAACCATCTCATACAATGGGTATGAGGGTTGAAGGAAATGAAGTCTGTGCAAGGGGCTTCATAACCTTTTGTTGCTATTTCATGCTTCCATCTTCCTATTATTATTATTTTTAAATCCATAATAGTTTTTATTTATTGCGTGCGTCATGGGCCAGGCATGATAGTAAGTAGGGTCGGCTTCTCTGGTAGGTACACAGGCAGAGTGCCTAGGGCTCACAATACTTTTAGGGCCCTAGAAAATGTTTGGTTTTAATTTCCCTTAAAATCAAAAGAAAAAAAATGAGTATAATGAGAATGAATATAGGGGCGCCTGGGTGGCTCAGTGGTTAAGCGTCTGCCTTTGGCTGGAGTCATGATCCCAGCGTCCTGGGATCAAGCCCCGCATCAGGTTCCCTGCTACGTGGGAGACTTGCCACTGCCCCTGCTTGTGTTCCCTCTCTCACTGTGTCTCTCTCTGTCAATTAAATAAAATCTTTTAAAAAATAATGAATATAAAATCATATATAAAAATAATAAGCAATCATAAGCATAATGATTTATCTGGCCTAAATTGTATGCATCTTTATACCAATGCAATAGTAAAACCTAATTTTTTCTGTTTTTTATTTGGGGCTTTTTTGTGTGTGGTTTTTGTGTGTGTGTGGGGGGGTTTCTTGTTTTGTTTTGTTTTTGCTTTTTTTAATGCCAGAGGGGACCCACAAAGGCAAAAATGTCTAGGGCTCACAAAAGTCATAATGCACCTTTAGTTGTAGGATCTTTATAAATGTTAGCCCTGTCATTCTCAGGAAGGCTTTTTTAAAATTCTCACTTTACAGATGAGGAAATTGAAGCTGCAGGAGGTTAAGAAATTTACCCAAAGTTGCATGGCCAGCAAGAGGCTGTATTAGTCAGGTTGGGCTAATAGCTATAATAATTCCCAAATTTTAATAGCTTAACACTTGAGGGTTCATTTCCTGAGAACACAATACAGTGTGTGTGTTTGGCAGGCCGCCTTCCACACAGTGATTCAGGGACCCAGGCTCCTTCCCGCCACGGCTCTGTCTCCTTGCTCCTAGAAGTGCTCCCCATTCTGTTGGTAGAGAAAGAGCCACAAGTGGGAGGTTTTTCTGGGATGTTTTTTGGGGCCAGACCTGGAACTGGCCCAGGGCACTTCTCCTTGCAGTCCATTGGCCAGCATGCAGTCACGTGACCACGCCTTACTGCAGGGATCCCTGGGAAATGGAGTCCAGCCGCATGCTTGGCAGGAAAAGAAGAACATGGATGCTGGGGAGCACTCCCAGTCCCTGACACAGTGACAGTGTCGGATGCCAGCCCACATCTTTTGTACACAAAGCCCGTGTTCTTTCCACTCTATTTAGCTGATTCTTGTCACAAGCTCCTTTATGGGCCCTTTTCTCCTGCCAGACTTGCCCATTTACTGTGCCCAGCACCAGACCTTTACCTGCTCGGTGTTTGCTGCCGTGGTGGGTGCTGGGAAGAGAAATGCCTCCGGAAGGAGCTCCTCTTACCCTGGAATCGCGCTCAGGCGAGCTTGAGAAGGCTGTAGCCCGGGGCTACGTTCTCTGTGTCTCCAGGTCCTGAACCCACTGGGTGCTTCTGGGCACATGCTAAAGCCAGGGACTACCTCCTCGGTGTGAGACTAGAAGGCTGCATAGAAGGTTTCAGGGAGCAGGAGAAAAGAGGTTTGATCTTGGAGTCTTGGCTAGACCATGAGCCCTGGGCCAGGCCTCAGCAGTAAAAGGGGTGGTACCCCGGGATCTCAGCCCTCAAATGCTGCAATCCTGGTATTGCTGGTTATTTGCCAAAAATGAATCATGTGGCCTTCTCTTAATCTGTTAACTGATGTGTTGCCTTTGAACCCCCATGATGCTAAAGGACAAAACTGCTGGAGCCAGCTGGAGGCCAGATGCCCTCTGGATGTTTCCTTAACTGTTGGGCAAGCTCAGTGACCGTGGCAATGTTCTAGTAGGGCTGGTGTTGGTGGGCACCCAGGTCCTGCAGAATCAGGCCAACACCATCTGTTAGGAGACCCCTGAGTCTAGTCAGAATAGCTCCCTCCTCCAGGAAGCCCTCAGTGGTCCCTACCTGTTCAGAACTCAAGGCACGGGTTGCCGGCAGTTCCACCTTAAGGTCCTGCATTGCCTCGTAACACTTGGCAGTTGGCACACAGCTCTCCTCCCATCCCCTGTTAGTCTCTCACGCAGGCGCGAAACCCTGCTTAAAAATGTGTCTTGCTTCGAGACTTGGCATCCAGGACTCGCCCTGGGAAGAATTTGTTTTTGTTTTAATGCCGAGGACGTTTGCATGAAAACAGGATCTTTGTTGCTTAGGAATTGATCAACTCCTGCTGCTGCTTTTCTCTGCTGAAGTGCCAGCCCCATATTTGTCACAGGCAAGCAAGTGACGGTAGGGACAGCTGGGGCCTCCACAGATAAGGGGTCCTGGCCCTACAGGGAGGGCTGCAGAGGCCACGGAGTCCAAAGGGAATCCGGGATCCATCCAAGGCTGAAAAGAGCTCTCAGGTGAGCAGTGCCCTTGGCCAAAGAACCGGCTCACGAGTGAAGATTTTCCATGAGTCCAGTTTGTTCTAGATGTTCGTGGGAGAGAGAAGCGGCAATACCTTAGGACATGGCCTCCACCTGCAAGGATAGAGAGTAACAAAGATGACGCAGGCGCACGTGATAGGAGCCGGTGCGTGTAGCAGAGAGGCAGGAAGTGAGGAGTTGGGCAGACTCGGGGTCTGCTCCTTACCCAGCGTGTCTGCGTGGACACGCTGCCTAACCTCTCTGCGCCCCAGTCTCCTCCTGTGCGAAAGAACACCCATCTCTTGGGCTTATGGGGATTAACTGAGATGCTGTTCGTTACGTGGTTGGCATAGTAGGCCCTCAATAAAGCCCAGCTATTATTACAAATATTAAAAATAACAATTCATAATAATACCAGATGCTCTCCGTCCTAAGGAAGAGATATCCAGATGGCCACGGAAGGCTATTTAGAGAAAGGACTTGAACTAGATCTGACACAGCTGTGTCCACTGCAGCCGAATCTTGAGGAGGTTTCGGAAACAGCGTCCAAGAAATGGAAGTAAAATCTCCCACATCAACGTGGAGGGGGGGGTTTCCAGGCCTGCGGCTCCGTAGCACCCCCGCCCCGGCCACCGCCCGAGTGTGGCCCCAGCCTGGCCTGACAGGCATCTGCAAAGAAGGGACAGAGATGAGAAACGCCTGGGGTGACCACCTGACTGGTAAGACCCTTCCTCTTGCCTCAGTGCTTGGCTTCCAGAGGGTAGTGGGGCGTTTATGTCCCCGTGCCCACGAGAGGCTAGACACCTTTCTCTCTCTGTGTCCCGAACATATGCTAATCAAAGCTGAGGGCCTGCAGAAAATATCTGCTTGGCAAAGCCCCGCTCCCTTGCCTTGGCTTGCCCACCCTCCCTGGGCTTCCCCACCCATCTGCCCATCCAAGGGCGTCCATAAATCCAGCTTGCGGAGCCCTCAGGGGCTGGCAGGGCTGCCGCGGACCTCAGTCACATCTCGATGGAAACAATTGAAAACCACTTGGCAAAAAAGAAGGGGTGACCTCATGTTTCGTAGCAAGAATACATTTTTTCCTCGCCATTCTTATTCAAGCCCTGGGGGGAAAGCCGGCTGCTCTCCAGTTCCGTCAGGCTGGGACCTTGGGGATCCTTGTTCCTTTCTCCCCTGTCTCCGACCACCCCTCGGGGGAAGCAAGGGGAGGCCAGGCTGCCGGGCCGTCCGTGGGCCCTCGCGCAGGCCCTGGAGGGACAGACTGGGCCTCCCCTTCCTCACTGGCCAGGCGGCCTCGGTTCCCTCAGAGGCGAGCCTGTGGCCACAGGGGCCTGTGGGAGGCCCATATATGGAGCCTGGGGAATGTGGGCTCTGGCAGGCCGCCTGGAAAAAATGGCCGTGTTCTGAGGGCCAACTCCGCCGAATTATAAATAGCACCGCCTCCCTCCCCTTCCAGCTTGCCGCGTCCGTCACTGAGGCTTCCCAGTTTAAGTTGGAGAGGACCAAACAGGACAGGGGGCAGCGAGTGAGGGCGGGGGGAGCCCAGTAGTTTGAGCTGCTGTCTTGACATTGATAAAGAGAACTGTCACCAGACCATGGGGCTGAGAGTGGGACGCATTTGGAGGAGAGTGACTGCTGATTGAATGCGTTATTATAAGCCAAATAAATACTGGGGCGGGGGGACTAAGAGAACCTCTAAGGAGATGGTCTTAGAGCCTTTAAAAAATAATAATAATAACCAGCTGCCTAAGAATATGAAACCTTTCAGCTGTTGCGGCTTCTGCCCACAAAGGCCCATCCGTGGTGTCTTCTCCCAGATGATTTCTCAGCGGGTTTTGTGTCTCCTTGACATGGAAGGAGCAGGGGCACGCATACCTTCTCCACAAATGTCTGCCTGTTTTGCTCACCGCATGGAGGGTGATGAATTTAGAAGGCGTTAGAAAATAAAGAAATAAAGGAGTGTACAGCTCTGGCTGTGGAAGGCCACCCAGCCGTTTATACTTGGGTAAGAATGATCAGTAGATGTTCCAGCAATTTCTGAGTTCTGGTCAGGGAAGGGCTGCTACCTCAGGGAGTTCTCATTTGTGCCCTTGGCTTTGGCTGTACTGGGTGCTGCTGGGGCCAGGGGCCCAAGTCTCCTGATACGCTGCCCAGCCCTCCGTGATCAGAACTCCATGGCTGGAACTCGGGGAGCACTGCTGGGCACGATGGGACACAGACACCCGGGATGTGTTGGGGGCCAGGACACCCTCCATGGAGGTCAGGACCTCCTCTGCAAGAGAGCAGGCAGAGCTAGCCAGCGATCACTTGTGTCCTTTGTTCCAGAGCTTGTCACTCTGGCGTCCATCTCAGAGATTTGGAAGTGGGCTTATCGATTGGTTTCTCCTCTCCTCCCTTTATAATCCTCATTTCATAGCGAATGAGCAGTTTCGTGTGTGCCTGGAACTTCATGTGCAATCAAACATTAGAAATTAAAGAGGAACAGATAAACCTTTGTATCTTTTGGACACTTGTCAACAGGAGATCTGCGGACTTCACCAGATTCGGGCAGCTGGTCGGCATGAGGTCCGAGTGGGTGGACGTTGGAACTTGGCCTCATGTTAGATTTAGAAAGCCGATCTCAGGGAGGGGCTCGAAAACGGTGCTTCAGGAGCCCCAGTGGGGGAGGTGCCTCTGAGGCCGACGGGCCCTTGCTGCCATTTCAGACAAAGTAGGTCTGCTGTTAACCTGTGTTAGGTATCAGACTGCACCATTTGGAAAAGGGATGTCAGGTCTGAAAAAGATTGGAAACCAGTATTGTGGCTTGCTGTGTCATTTTAGTGCTGTGTAAATGAAAGAGAGGGCAGGGGGTTTTCCCAAGGTCACAGCCCAAGGTCAAGACCTCCTCTCCGCTCCGGATTAGCTTGCCCCGTGATTGCAACTCTTCTCTTGGGAAGGGAAATCCCAGAGCGTTGGGACAGGGGGACCAAAGGGAGCGTCTTATCAACTCCCATCCTTTGGTAACTGAGGCCCAGGGAGGGGAGGGGATTTGTTCAAGGGACAATGAGTGACAGATCTGGGACTTGAAGCCACGGCAGGTGCTCACAAAAAAGGCATGATGTGCTATCAGAACCCCAAATGGTGGTGTTTGATCTGGTTAAGACAGCTTCGCAGAGGAAGTGTCACTGAGCTGCGATGAAAACAGTAGCAGGTGACAAGGAGGTGGTGAGGGGCAGGGAGAGCGTTGGAGCAAGGAGCCCCATGGGTGCCTGGTTGGGTGCTCCCTAACGCTCCTGGGCAGCAGAGGCTTGGGGAAGGCGGCCGCTCCCATGGGAAGACCTCCCATCTGTCTGTGTTGACCTCTCGTCTAGGGCACGGCGAAGGTGAGTGGCGTTACCACCGGCCGGGGGGGCCGGTTCTGTGGGCTCTCAGAGCGGTCCTCCCGTCAACCTGGAGCCCAGCTTCTCATGAGCAGAGCCTGCTCCCGAGAGAGGCGTTTCTGCGAAGCCCAGGCGGGAGGGCGTGCTGGAAAGCTTGGCTGCGGCTAGAATACGTAATGGGCCTCATCTGATGTGAGCGCTGAGAAAGTCCAGACGGCCTTCTATAGACAGGAAAGGACATCGCAGGGACGGTGGGCTCCATTCGCTGGGGAAACTCCCTGTGGCCTCCGGGAGAGAATATTCATCTTTTTCTCAGGCTGTGTACTTTGCATGAGTATAGGCCCTGACTCAGAGCCCAGATCCTGCTTCTGGGCCTGGGGTGTACCATTCATTCCTTTATCACAACTGGGAGGGGACTTGGGTAAAGATCCCCGGAAAGGTGGACATTGATTGTGGTCACCCAGATACACTTTTCAAAATAAATACATGTTCTTTGCAATATAACATCCTAATAAAAGGATTCCTGTTCTTATACTCTGCTCTCTAGGGAAAACCAGCATTCAGGCCATCTAGTCTAATCATGGGCTTACTATATTCTCAAGCTTCGTGAATCCCACAGAACTGAGGGTGAGCCCAGGACAGCTCAAGAGAGAATGCAGGGCTTAAACCCAGAAGCTAAGCAGAGACCTCCAGTCACTCCCACTTTCCTTTTTTTTTTTTTCCCAAAGTAGGCTCCATGCCCAACATGGGGCTTGAACTCATGGGCCCATGACCCTGAGATCAAGAGTCACGTGCTCTACCAACGAAGCCAACCAGGCACTCCCTTCTCCTACACTCTGAGATGTGTTTGGAGGAGGGACTTCTATGCAAAATGTCTTCCTTTGCTTTCGTGAGATTCCTAGTCTCCATGCTGACATGCTAGCCTCACTCCTGTGAGAGTCCACAGATGCCCCCTTCATGCTTCAGCTGTCTCTGGGCCAGGATTTCTCAAAGTGCATTCCAAGGAGCAGGAGTCCTGCACGATGCTCAGTGACAAAGGGGTTCCGTGGTCATGGTGGTTTGGGAAACACTGCGTACCGATGCACAACTGCACATTAGCTCTCGGCTCACATATCTACTGCAGATTTCTTCCCAGACCACCATCGCCACCACCATCAACACCTGCCCCCTTACCTGCTCTGCTCCCCACAATCCTTTCATATCCTGATTTTATATTTATCTGTTGAGTTTCGTATTGTCTGTCTCCCCACACTAACGGGGCTCCACACACGAGGGACTTTGCCAGTTTTGTTGGGTGCCATATCCTTTGTGTTCAGAGTGCTGCCTGGGTCAATTAACAATGCGTCATTGGACAGTGAGCCCATGAACCCATCAATATTTTCAAACCCTCAGAACCCCTCCATATAGAGTCCTGTTTAATTTTATTTAACTCAATGTTTTTTCATGTTAATTTCTTTTCTTTAAATGCCCAGCTGCTCTCATCAGATAGGCCCAGCTCAGTGCTGGATAGGGATTTGCTGCACCAACGGCCCTCTTTGCCGACTGACCCTTATGCCCAGCCCATGGAACCGAAATTCCACCAAACACGCTTCGGGACAGGCTGTTTCCTGTCAACCCTCACAAACTCTCGCCAGCCATTGCAGTACGGTGACTAACTCTACTCCTCTGTAAAATCGCCAAGTGTCAGAACCAGAAGGGACATCAGAGAGCATCCGCACCCAGTGCTCTTGGTTTTGTTGTTTTGTTTTGTTTTGTTTTTGCTTAAAGTAAGCGCCAAGCCCAATATGGGGCTTGAACTCACAACCCTGAGATCAAGAGTCGCGTGCTCTACCAGCTGAGCCGGCCATCCCTCCCACCTCCACCATGCTCTTGTCTTTCAGAGGGAGAAACGGAGGCTTTGAGAAAGCAAATGGTGCCAGTTCGGGACTGGTCCCCCAGGGCTCCTGTGTCTTATTCAAGTTTTCCTCCTGTGTTCATTTTCTAGGGCTTCTGTTACAAACGACCACATAAGTCACACGTCTGAAATGGGTCTCACTGGGCTAACATCAGGGTGTTAATGGGGCTGTTCCTTCTGGAGGCGCTCTCCTTCTGGGGAGAATCTGTGTCCCTGAGTTTCCCAGCTTCTAGAAGTTGCCTGTATCCTTGCCTTATGGCCCCTTCCTTCCCCTCGAAAGCCAGCCATGGCCCACTGAGTCTTTCTAGAACCGCATCACTCCGGCTCTGGACCTCCCACCTCCCTCTTTCACTTCTAAGGACTTTTGTGATGACATCAGACCCATCCGGATAAGCCAGAATAGTCTCCCCACCATCGTGTCCATAACCTCATCACTTCTGCAAAGTCCCCTTTGCCGTGTAAGGTAACATACTCACAGGTCCCAGGGATTAGGACGTGGGCATCTTTGGAGGGGGCGCATTCTGTCTGCCACACCTCCTATCACACCATCTTCCTCTTGGGACACCCTCAGGCAAACTTACATTCTCTTCCCCTCCTTGTTGTCCCAGCACTTTCTTTCTTTTTTTTCCCCCCATCTTAAAAATTTATTTGTCAGAAAGAGAAAAAGAGCACAAGCAGGGGGAGCAGCAGGCAGAGGTAGAAGCAGACTCCCTGCTGAGCAGGGAGGCGGATGTGGAACTCCATCCGCAGACTCTGGGATCATGACCTGAGCTGAAGGCAGACGTTTAGGGGACTGAGCCACTCTGGCGTCCCGCCCCAGCGCTTTCTGCCGCTGCTTCTCACGTCGCTTGAGAGCTCGTGCTATGTCTGGTGGTCAGGCTAGGCCGTGACTTCCTCATGGGCAGGGTGGTCAGCTCTGTACCCGGCCACTAGCACCCTCCTGGCGCTCGGCTGGCGTGCACCTGCTCCTCCCCCATTTACTACACCAACCCCCTGCTTGCTTTCAGTGACCTGAAGGGGCCTCCCCCCAGGTTCCGATGTTCGAATTTTGCCGTGCAATCAGTCCTCAAGGAGATCAAGAGAGATCTCCGCCACAGCCAGGTTTTTAGTCTTCTGGCATATTCAAATATGAAAAAATATGCCAACCGATTACAGAAATCATGGATCTGTAAAATATTTTAACCAGCATGTTAACTCTTTTGGCATCTATAATGCCCTGCTTTAGAATTATGAGTTTTGCAAAGGTTTATACTAAAAATACTTTAATTCAGGGTATTGGACTGCCACATACAGTCCTGTCAAAAGTTTCCATTTATGCCCTTTCGAGAGGTGGGGGGAGGCCTGGTCCAAGGAGCTTCCCATGCATACCCTCCAGGCCTCCAGACCTGGTGAGAAGTTATACTCAGAATAAAGGCTGAAGGAAACACTTCTGGGATGCAGTTTAATACTCAGGATGAGACCTTGGGCAAGTCCCAGTCTTCACCCAAACTATTGTGTCCTTAGCTGTCAGTAAGGGGCTTGGAGCCCATGACTTCGAGGTTCCCTTTTCGCCAACATCCTGTTACCTGGAGGGATCTGTGATCCATGCCGCCACCTGGCTTCTGGTTCTAATGCAGCCGTGATAGCAGCTTTGCTTCTGGCCTGAGCCAGTAAGTGACTGCGACGCTGTCCTTCCTTTTCGCGGATGTCCTTGTGTGTTCCTTCTGCTCGCCGCAGTGTTCTTAGCCTGGCAGAGTCCTAGAGCGCTGGATGCTGGCACACCGGAGAGATCCCGTCCCGTCTCCCCATCCGAGGTGCAGAGAGGGTAAACTGCCTTCCCCAGGTGTTCAGGTTGGGACTTGAATACCGGCTCCCCTAACTGTCTACCCCCCGGTATTTCTGCGATGCCCTATCAGGCTGGAAGAGCTAGGGAGGTGTGTTCTTTGCAGTGAGTGCAGTTGGAAAAGGCATGGAAAGCCCTGATTTTGAAGCATCTTGGATGCTTTTAGAAAGAAAACAGGACCCCCCCAAATCATAAACAATCGAAAACAACTTGCATGTTTATATGTTACGTGCTTTTCTGTATCTATGTTCTGTTTTCCAATAAAAACACATTTTAAAAGTCACCAAACTGAATAATGCAGTCAGTTCTGCAGAGTAGCCAAGAACCCTCTTGGCTACTTTGTTTCTGAGCTCCTTCAGACGGTTCTTGTTCTACCCCCCGCCCCGACCCCCTCCCTCCAGCCCTTCTGCTCACCATGGCCCTGCCTTACCCCACAGCACCCATGACTTGGGCTGGTCCATCCATCCATCCATCCGTCCATCCATCCATTCATTTGCTTGTGCACCCATCACGTCGTTACGATGGTCCTCCTGTATTGAAGGCACTGTGTACCCTGGTTGCCTTTAAAGACACACAGTGTGATATGGTAAAAGCAGCCCAGGCCCTGATGTCCAGCAGAGACCCGGACATCATCATTGGCAAAGTAAGGGGCCTGTCCTATGTTGGGCTTGCAGACCCAAACGCAGACAGAAGTCAGGCAGGTAGCGGGAATGAGCGAGGCTAGCCAGGGATAAGGAACAGGGAGCAGTAGCAACTTGGACGAAATAAGAGAGTCCATGCGCCGTCTAAAAGGGACGCCTGCCACTGAGCTCCGGCCGGCTGGTCCCATGCAGGAATATGGGCCGGTGGTGCCAGAGAGCCCCTCTTAGTTTTTTCCAGGGAAGTTGGAAATCTTGATTTTTATAAGACATTTCCAAAATGCTTAAAGCATCGTATAGGTCAAAGAAAGCATGTTTGAGGGCCGAATTCAGCCTCAGCCACCCGTTTGCAAGCCCTGGACCAGAGATTGGTAGATTACACGGCAGTTCTCCCAGGCCGATGCGAAGGGAGACTGCCACACGTCATTTCTTTGTGCCTGGATGTTGTTTCTCTTGCCGCAATCCAGCCATATATTGTCCCTGGGAGATAGCTGGTGCTCGATACCGAGAGCCATGAAGCACTGGATCCGTGTGTGTTATACTGCTCTGTGCCCCTCACGCCAGGACTCGCCCGGCGCTGGGTAGACAAAGGAGTGCCCAGCAGTCCCTGCTTACTCAGTGTGCAGGGACGGTCACCTTCGATGATACTGCGACATTGGTTAGGAAGTAGACTGACCTGCAGCCTGTAGCGAGGCCCCTACAGGGCCTCCCTAGTCTGTGGTTTATGCTTCTCACCCAGTTTGTGCAGGTAAGAGAAATGGAGTCCTGGAGGGTTAGAACATTTGTCAGAGAATCCCCACTCCCCTGCAGGCCCCGGGGCCCAAAGCAATGTATTCCCTCAAGCCTTGAACGTCTCTCTCAGCCTTTCCTCATTACCCCCTCCACTGTCCCCTGCTCACCAGGAGGAGATGACAACCAACTGAAGGACAGACCTATCTCACTTACCAGGGGCGGCATTGGGCTTTGGGCAGAAAAGAAGCCCATTATACCCCAAATCTGTGACCGCAAGGGGGATCGCACCTTGTTGCAGCTGAAGGGAGTACAAAGAAGCACTTGAACCCAGTGGCATCGGCCTGCTTTTCTTCACTGAAGGGAAAATGAGCCATTATTCTCCCCGTGCCCTATTCCCACCAGCTCCCCGCTTAACCCCCAAGTTGAGAGGCCCCACTTTCTAGCAGGTTTCTCTGCTGGACACTCCAAGAACATATTAGCATATTTTGCATTAAAAAGGGACTTGGAAAATGAATTAAATGATTGGCATGGTGTTTCAAGAGGGTTTTCCAAACTACTAGTAATTGTGTGGTTTTCAAATTCACCATTCCTGCCTGCAGTGCCCTGGGCCTGGCAGCCGGCTCAATCAGGAAACATTGTACCAGGCAGGGCATATTTTAAGGCTCATGATACCCAGTGATTGCCTGAACAGTACCTGGAGACTTGCTAAAGAGAACCCTGTCCTAGTTTTCCAGTGGAGCTGGCAGTTCATTCTCCTTCCTTACAGAGCTGAGATTTACGCCAGTTCAAAATCTCCTTTTATGAGAGGGTCTGGGTCGGCCCAGGAACAGTCTGCTGAGGCGCCAGGCAGTGTAGACAGCATCCAGGTCTAGACAACAAGCTAACAGAGGTGGATCCTAGGGGAAGGGGCCTAGTTGGTCCCTTATGACCCTGCTCTGGCCATGGAGGCTCTGTGTAGGGGCATAAGTGTGTTGGAAGCTTCTAGAATGTGCTTCGGGAAACACTGGTCCAGCCTCTTCATTTTTCAGGTGAGGGAGATGAGACCCCAGAAAGACTCTTACTTGCTGAAGGTCCCAGGCCATTTTTCCTCTTCCTTAAAAAGTGGGAGTCAGATCCCCTGACTCTAAATCCAGGTTTGTTATGTTTACAGGTCCATAGAGAAGAAACAGTAAGCCAGGATGCCTGGCTGTCTTTCAGTAGAACATGGGACTCTTGATCTCGGGGTTGTGGCCTGGAGCCCCATGTTGGGTGTAAAGATTACTTAAAAATAAAATATTCAAAAAAAAAAAGAAAAGCAAAAATTAATCGGAAAATAGGGGTGTGGAGTTGGCTAGGATTGGAAGGGGGAGATGAGGAAGTCTGAGATGGAAGAACATAGAAATGACAAGCTGTGGGACAGCCTTAGGCCTTTTGGAATAACAGTTGTTATTAACATTATAATTAATCATGATAATGATACTAGTTGCTAACATCTGTGTGCTTTTTTTGTCCCAAGCACTGGGCCAAGTGCCATGCCTGTGTGACCTTGTTTAATCCTCCCAACGGCTCTGTGAACCGAGTTAGTACTACATATCCCTGTTTTACAGATGAGGAAACTGAGGCTCGGGGATCCAGTAGCCAGACCAAGGTTACCCAGACTTGCCTGCAGCAGCAGAATCTTTAGAAGAAAAGATTCTTTAGAATCTTTAGAAGAAAAGACCCAGAAATGGTAGTGTCAAGCCCCAAGCTCCTGGACAGTCTTGGGAACAGACACAGGATGAGGGACAAAGGAGTGGGGACACAGGAGAGCCCCAGGGGTGCCCAGAAGGTGCCGGCCAAGAGAGCAGAGTGAGATGCCGGGTGGGGAGAACAGGGGCTCGGTGACCCGGATACCCATGTCTGCGCAGGAGCAGCTGTGACCCAGGTGTGGAAACGCAGACCTGGAGCTCAGGAGAGGAATGGAACAGAGGTTGCCAGTGTTTCAGGAAGGAAGAGAGAGAGTGCCTGGGTAGTTTGTGTGTGTGTGTGTGTGTGTCCTCCTGCACGCACACGAACACACACTCAAACACACACAACCCCAGGAGTGACTTGGAAGGGAGAGTGTGTCCTCCAACCGGCTCAGCCGGGCTCATTATGTAGAAAAGGGGAGATGCCTGATCAGCCGCGAACCCAGAACCAGGGAAGACAGGGATGGCCGTGACCCATGCCTGCGTCCACCGGTGTGGCTAAAGGGATCTCGGGATGTGTCATCCTGTAACCCCCCTTGTCTGAGCAGAAAGCCAGATAACTGTGGGGAGATAACTATGCGAGGTGTAACCGTAGGCAATGTCCTGAGCCGACCCCGTGGGCTGAGGTGGGCTGAGGTGGGCTCCAGGACCAAAGAAGGGGGCTGCCCCGAACGGGGGAGTGGGTCATCTCGTGTATTCTTTCTTCCCTTTGCCGGGGCTGACGGGTCATGTATGTGAATGGGCTCCTGGATGACTAACTACAGAATTTTCTCCTTGGGAATGCAAGTGCACAGTGGGTCCGGGCCGCACTGCACTTGTGGGCTGCTTTTATTCTACATGGAGTATCCAGAGACAACAGATGACCATTCATAGACCCTACAAATTGAGCATATTGATCTTTTTTAAAGTTACAAAAACACTGTATTTCAGCCCAAAAGTTAGAAAACGTTTACTGGACTCTGAGCCAGGGAGTGGATAGAACATGACACACTATTGTAATGGTATAATAATAAGGTTAGTGGCTTGTAGGGTGCATTAGGTAAAACAAGGAATATAGAGAGTGCACGTGTAGGAGGGTAACGGTTTTTAAGGAATCCAGACAGTTCCAACGGCAGAAAGGTTAACTAGAGTGCCCAAAGCCACACGGCTGGTCAGTGGCGGAGCCAGGATTCCCCCCTGAGTATGTCCTCTTAGTCACCCCTATACTACACTACACAGTGTACCTCTTAATACGTTTTAGCTCCACATCTGCAAATCCAAAGTAATTGGAGTGACTCTGCAAAATTTGCACTTAAAGAAGGCCTATTACCTTTTACTCTGATTAAAGGGCCTCAAGAACTTACAACAGTGGTTAGAATTTCTGTACTTTTTTTTTTTAAAGATTGTATTTATTTATTTGAGAGAGAGACAGAGAGAGAACGTAAAAGGAGAGAGAGAGGGAGAAGCTGACTCCCTGCTGAGCAGAGAGCCTGATACAGGGCTTGATCCCAGGACCCTGATATCATGACCTGAGCCGAAGGCAGATGCTTAACTGACTGAGCTCTCCAGGCGCCCCAAATTTCTGTACTTTTGAACATTTACTTAATGGGCTGATAGCCCCATTAAAAGGATATTCATGAGATTAAGAGTGACTTATGGTTTGTCTCCCAAAACAAACTGAGGGTTGCTGGGGGGAGGGGGTTGGGAAAGGGGGGTGGGGTAATGGACATTGGGGAGGGTATGTGCTATGGTTAGTGCTGTGAAGTGTGTAAACCTGGCGATTCACAGACATGTACCCCTGGGGATAAAAATATGTTTATAAAAAAAAAAGATATGCATGTACCCACGTTCATATACATTAGAAAACAAGAAAAAGAACAATATGAAAACTCTCCCACTTCATTCTAGGAGCTGGCAAGAAAGTCTTCCTACTTGAGCTCTTCTGGGGACTCTTAGTCCATTGGGGCTGCTACAGCAAAAGCACTCTAGACCAGGTGGCGTGTAAACCACAGAAATGTATTTCTCACCGTTCTGGAGGTGGGAAATCCAAGATCAAGGCTCTGGCGGATTCGGCATCTGGTGAGAGCGCACTTCCTGGTTCACAGATGGCTGTCCTCTTGCTGTGCCCTACGTGGCAGATGGGGTGAGAGGTCTCTCTAGAGTGGCTGGTCTCTCTAAAGAGAGGTCTCGCTCTTTTAGAAGGACACAAATCCCATTCATAAGAGCTCCAGCCTCATGACCTAATCATCTCCCATGTTCCCACCCCCAAATGCCATCACATTGGGTGTTAGGATTGAACATAGAAATTTTAGGGGAACACGGACTTTCGGTAGAGCAGGAACCAACATCAAAGACTGTTTCCACCTTCAAATGCTAAGGAACGTAGGGACAGAAACCAAACATACAAGCAGAGTCATGGGTCAACCATCACAAGGCAATAGCTCCAGGAGTGGAGGGCTCTGAATTTTAAAAAATGACAAAAGGATACAAAATAAAGGACCCCCAGATGGCATTCATCTTGATGGGTTTTCTGCATATAGAAGGTAAGTTTGGAAGGAGGATTGGCATGGACAGACTGTAAAGGGGACTCTGTTGGTGCCACTCCAGGCAGAGAGACTGTGAACACGCCACGTGGAGGGACTCAATCACGTTGTTTTTGAGCACGACTGAACATCCAAAAGAAGGGTACCTGACCTCTCTTCCGGTCATATCCAATAAGATAGCCACCCCACCCCTGCACCCCGGCATCCTTCAGAGGCCCACCTCCCTTCCAAAATGAGACCCAGTTTACTGAGTCACCCACTGGCCACCCCATTTGCATTTGGTGGTCAGAGCTGATCAGGGTGTAATTCGGATAAATTAATTTTGCAAATTCCTAACGGGCTTCCAGGTGAGGAGTGAAGGACGAGAATCTGAGATTTTAAAAATGCGTTTCAGAAATGCCATCACATTAGAGCGTCATTTCAGCCCCTTGGGGTGGCCACCAAGTAAACAGCTTAATTTCCGTCCCTGTTGGAGGTACGGAAGACAGCCTTCACACTTGCCAGCAGATAAATGTCTCCTGTCTCTGGCGGTGGTTAATGGCTTTTAGTGGAGTTAAGGCTGGAAGCGAGGGGACTGACTTTCTCTTATTGGGTAAGACTGAAACACCAGGGAGACCATTTCTTTTCAGACAGATCCTTTCCTTCTCAGATTACCAAGCCACAGCCCAGCCAACTCCTTTTCAGCTCTTTCAGGTAAAATGGAAGATGGAAGCCACCCAGCTGAGGGGCGGTCAGTGGGGGGCTCCGTTGGTGCTGGTGTGTGGGATTTGTCCCGAGAGATTTGCATTTCTAATCACAGCCCTGTCCTGGCCTGCTTCAGCCCAGTGGCTGGCTGTGCTGTCTCTTTAGCTCTGCACGTATTTAGCTTGCTGGGACCCAGGAAAGAGTCTTCAGCATAAATAAATAGCTGTGTGGAAGGCGAGGAAAGCACTCTGGATGGGGAGGGGGCTTCCCCAGGGCAGCCCTGGCGAATATTCTATGGCTATCTCTCACATGCCCTTGGTCCACTTAGGAGAACCTTTTATTTATTTTTTTTTTAAGATTTTATTTTTAAAGGAGTCTCTACACCCAGCGTGGGGCTCGAACTCACAACCCCAAGATCAAGAGTCGCCCACTCCACCGACAGAGCCACCAAGCACCCCGAGAAACTTATTAAGTGTTGCACTCTTGAGATTTTGAGATTTATTGTCATTTGTCTGAAGAGAAGTAACCAGGCATGTCCATCCCAGCAGTAGCTACAGAGCAGAAAATTGGGAAAAGGAAAGCGATATCCAACAAGAGGTGAAGGGTAAAATAATTCAACGGTTAAATAAATTAATGGTTAAATAAGGAGTAGAAACCCACACAAGACTATTTAGTAGTGTGATTTTTTTCCAAGTGTTAAATGTTAAATGAAAATGCAGGATAATGCTGTATATATCGTTTAAAAAAAAACCTACCCATTTAGATGGAAATAGAGCAAATGTTAACAGTTAAACCTTAGACATGGTATCAGAGACGATTATCCTATTTCTTCCCTGATTTCTGTATTTCCTACAATGGATTTTTTTTCTTTTTTTAAGTAGTAAATATTGAGAATTTATTGAGATTTATTGAGAATATTTTTATTGAGAATTCCTGGGATGGTGGTTTTCACCTCCCACCCTGGAGGGAGGAACCACACTGTAGGAAATCCCTCCGAAACCCCACTATCCCAGCATCTCCGGCCAACACAGGGAGGAGCGAACTCATTCCCCTGAAAATTGGTCAGGCTTTGTTCACAAGGGATTTTTTTTTTCCTGACCATAGAAGTTAAATGTCAAAGCAGGATACTATCCTGTGCCCTCTTTCCTTGTTTGCTTTCCTTTTTTATCTCCTGGCACAAGAACATCAGCTTTGCTGTCAGTGGGACCATCCGGGTTCTGCCCCTCCGAGCACTGGGTTGCTCCTCAGACATAGGGCGCAGGCCTGATGCCCCTCACCTGTCAAGTCACTCCTCCCCGAGTTCATTTAAACCCTCCTTGAGCTTGTTTATATTTTTAGCTGGTACGGCCTCTCGTGCCCAACCAGTTCCATGTGTTTTCTGCCCTCCATGTGAGGTGGCAGAGGCCTGCCCATCGGGTATCCCCAGCTGCCCTCCCTCGAGCCCCGAGGGGTCCTCCCCTCTGCTGCACATCCAGCACGGGGCCCCAAAATAAGGACGGCGGTGACACGTGCACACTTCTTAGCACAGCACACCTACAGACAGAATCGATTCTGTAGAACCGATAAACTTGGGGTTGAAAAGGACCTCAGAAATTGTTTAGGCCAGTGTTTTCCGAAAAGTTCACATAATGAGAATCACTATTTCCAGAAACCAGTGGAAATTGTACGGTACCCAGGATACGGTGGCACTGGCTGCCTAAAAATATCATGGGGCCCGTGTGTGCGTGCGTGTGTGTGTATGTGCGTGTGTGTGTGTGTGTGTGTGCGTGCACACGCGCACGGGGGTGGGTATTTTGTTTTTTTTCCTCCGGGCTGGAATTGAATAACAATGGTCACTTTGTTTGGTCAGAAATCCCAGCAGTTATACAAGTGCTTTGTTATTTTGTTCATGGAGAAACTAATTAAAGTAGGAGAGACAGAATCTTTTAAAAATTTGGCCTATGCAGAAGTTAGACATTGACGGGATTCTGCTGATCTGGGCCAGACCTGTGAGGTGGAGCGGGCAGGAATGTTCCAGCATGCCTGACAGATGCAGAGGTGGGCTGCAGAGCGGCCCGCTGACCCCAGCTGAGGAGGCCAGGGCACCGAGCCTGGGACTGCAGTCAGGCCGTCCAGCTCTGAGGCCTGGGCTGCCTCCAGGACGCCTCATCTGCCTCTCTGTTGCAAGCCAGCCCCTGAGATGTGTTTCCTGTACCGGGAATCCTAAAGAGACTGCATTCGTGCATGCTCCAGCAGTGGTCATCAAAACGATGGGCCATTTTAATGGCCCTCCTAGATCTTTCAGTCTCTCCTAACTGTGGAAACAGGTGTCCGGGGTCAGTAGGATGTGGCGGGAATGAAGGTAGGCTCTGGACTCCCGACAGCCTAGGTTCAGAGCCTGCCTCCCTCTCTCACCAGTCCAGGATCCCAGCTTTAACTTCCCTGAGCATCAGTTTTCCCACCTGTAAAATGGGACTAAGGATAGTATCCATGTGAAAGGGCCATTGTGAGGACTGAATGATGTAATGAATGATTGAAAAGTGCCAGTCCAGTGCCTGGCCGCCAGCACAGATTTCATAAAGATGAGTCTCTCGTGTCATTGATATTGTCAGTATTCCGTGGGAGGACGACCGTTAGGACACTGTGCCAGCTTTGAACCCATTTTGCTTCACCAGACCAGTGACCATTACCCCACTGGCTGTATTGTTTGCTGTATCCTTAGGGGAAAACAACCCAGTAGCTCCTCGTTCACCCAGTTCCCGTTTAAAAGGCAGCAAAGCAAGGCCAGGATGACCTATGTGACTTACACAAGGTCACACAGCTCACTGAGGCAGAAGAAAAGTGCTAAACCTAGAGCTTTTCACTCCACAGTGCCCTGTTCCCTCTGCAAGCCTGCTGTCATCCTCCAGACCGGGAAAATAGGGAGAAACCAGAGAAAGAACCAGATCCCCAGAAACCCTTGCTTGGTCCCTGAGCATTTGCTGCAGGCCTTCTGCTTTCTTTTAGTGGCTTTAGATGCCGCCACAGGGTAGGGGACTGAAGGTTCCTGTCCCACTCTCCACCCTTCCTGCCTTCCCCGGACCGCGCTCCACAGGAGCCCGAGAACCCCGGGCAGTGGGTGGATGATGGGCACAAGGAAGCCTCCTTACCTGAATCAGCCGCTTTCTGGGATGTCAGACATCCTGGGGCCACAGAACTGAACGAGCGTGAGCATCACTTCCTGCCTTTCCCCGTGCTCACCGGTGGGGAAGGTCAGGCACAGACTATGAACCGAATCCTAGGGGCATGTGTGCCCATATGGGTTTGGGGAAGAGCATTCCAGGCGGAGGAAGGGTTTGAGCAAAGACACGAAGGTGTCACCTGGCACTTGGCATGGAGCTCAGCGCATCAGTGTGGTCTGGTCGCTCGGAGCATGTTTGCTGGACTGTAAGTGCTTCCAGGCAAGAAATCACAGGGAGTCCTCTGTCTTCCTAGCCTCTGTGCTTGCGGGGGGGGCACTGACTGCTTGGAAGGCACCTCCAGCTGTATGGTTTTACTTAATTTGCTCAGTAACTTGGCGAGGTCAGAGCTTCTCCCATTTCAGAGATGTGGAAACTGAGGCCTTGGGAGGGTGACTTGATGGCCCAGCTACTTAGTGATTGAGCCTAAATTTGGTCTCAGATTTGAGGTCTGATTCCAACTCCGCCGTGAAGCTCACCCTTGCGGCCAACACTCGGGAAAGGGGCAGAGATTCAGTGCTTGACTGAGAGGGAGACACTGCCGGGGAGGGACCCCGGGAGCATGAGTCCTGGAGCTGGGAAGAAAGGATGCTGGCTTCCGAGAGGAGGCCCTTGGGGTGGGCCTCTCCCGTGTCAAGCATGAGTTGCAAGGATTTGGAATAGTTACTTTTCTTTGAGGCTCAGTATCCCTGGCTGGAAAGTGAGGAGATGGCAGGAGATCCCATCTCAGAAATCTGTAGAGCTGGGATCAGAACCTTGGTGTTCAGCACTTTCTTCTGTCCCTGTCCCCAGCCCCTCCCCTGCACACCCCCAGCCTGGAGTTTCCTCCAGCCCCTGTGCTTTCCTGTCCCTAACCCCCAGCTCAGTGGAATTACCCCGGGAAGCATGTTAAAATGCTGAACCCCGGGCTCCATCCCAGAAACTGATGATCCCTGGGAGATGGGCCTGGGAACCTGCATTTCTCCCCTAACCACCTCCAGGAAATTCTGATCACCAGCCAGACTTAACAATTCGTGCCCAAGCTCTGTGGTCCTCAAACTTCAGCTCGGGGGAGGGGGCAGTCATACAATGAGTGAGCCCCACCCCCAGAATTTCTGATTTAGTAGTTGATGAGTGGGACCCACCAATTTGCATTTTTTTTAAGATTTTATTTATTTATTTGTCAGAGATAGAGAGGGAGCGAGCACAGGCAGGCAGAGTGGCAGGCAGAGGCAGAGGGAGAAGCAGGCTCCCTGCCGAGCAAGGAGCCCGATGCGGGACTCGATCCCAGGACGCTGGGATCATGACCTGAGCTGAAGGCAGCCGCTAAACCGACTGAGCCACCCAGGTGTCCCCAATTTGCATTTTTGAACAAATTCCCAGGTGATGCGGGGCCACACTTTGAGAACCACTGGCCTCGTTCATTCCCTGAGAGCCCAGCTGTCAGCCAGCAAGAGACTCTTTACTCATGGAGAAGCCCTGTCGGCACATGGACTTTTTTTTTTTTTAACAGAGACCTTCGGAATGATTTAGATAATTATAATAGCAGCCGAGGTTCACTCTGATGCACGCTACCGGCCCCGCCCGCTGCTAGATGTCTACACTCGGTTTCTCATTGTCGTGTAGGATTTGCGGATTCAGGATTCGAAGATCTGTTAGATGGTTCCTCTGAGACTGCACGTACCACCAGTGCGATCAGGGCTTTCTAGAGCGATGTTCCAGCTGCTTTCCTTACCCCGTGGGGTCTCTCTGTACGGGCTCAGCCATGAGTGATTCTGTTACGGGCATCTCGAGCCAGGTTCAGGGAGGTTCACCAGGCAGGTTGGGGGTGGTACTTCTGGCTGGAGGAGCCTTTCATTGCTTCTGCTGCTGGCCTAGGGCCCACACCGCGGGACAACACAGCTGCCCCTCCTCTCATCATGAAGCCCCCTTCTAGAGGACCCCTTGTGTCCCCAGGGAACGTTGCATCGGTAGCTCTTAGAGCTCCCTGGGTTAAAAATGGGGGTCTGCTGCGGGATCTTGGACAACCCCCAACCTGGTGGGGTTCTGCCTGGTTTCTCGTCTGGCCAGTGTTCTGTTTGCCTGTAAGGGTCTTGGAAAAGGACAGTTGGTGTGGGATCCCAGGAAATGTTCATCAGATACGATGGACAAAGTTGTGTCACGACTTAAACTCTGGTGCGTCTGGGACTTTCTTTCCCTCTAATTTGTGACAGTTCGTCCACTGTTTAATAGGAAGCGCCCCGATTTGGGAAGAAATATAAGATGGAGTAATTAGAGAGGAAATACAGTGACCATAAGGGCTTTTTCCAGACTTAGGTCTCTGTTCTCACCAGTCATCAACACACCACACACACTCACACACACACACACACACACACACACACATAGTTCATGCTTATGTGTGTGGTTTGTTGGATTCCCCTTCCCGCCCCCCCCAAGTTATTTTTACATCTGGCAGGGATCTCAGGAGGTTATCCAAGCCATTGATGCCTTTCCTGCAATATCTCCTACTTCCCCTACCTGTGCCCTTCTCTGTGTGAAGAAAAGGGAGGAAGGAGGAGGCAGGAAAGAAGGAACAGCTCTCAGACGCTGATCCCTCAGGGTGGGCCAGAGATCTCCGACTCCACGGAGTCATTCAGTTATCCTCTCTGTTTTAGGACGACAGACAGGCACCCTTGAAGCCAGGTTGGTGCGGTCAGCTGACAGTGGACTTGGCATTGAAAGTAATAGCTCTAGTCCCAGATCTGCCGCTGAACCACACCACCTTCTCCAAGCTCCATGCAGCCGGCCTGACCTGCCCAGTCAGGTGAAAGAAAAGAGATGGAGGATGTAAGAGCATCCCTCCCACCAGGGAGCTGGAAGGGATTCTAGAAATCTAGATGTTTTACTTTACCAATGAGCAAACAAGGCCCAGAGGTTGTAGAGCACTTTCTGGGCGGAAGAGCAGGCCTGGGAGGGGAAGCAGGCTCTGGCCGTGCTTGCTCTCTCCTTCTGTATGGTTGTTTTGCTACTGCTGAGTGAAGTGAGCTGAGAAGAGGGAGGAGGACTCTGGGAGTCTCTGGCCAGAGCACCTTCATGAGCTTTCGAGACAAGGCTTGGTGACGGGCTAGTCTGGTTTTCTTTGTGTGTGTGAGTGTCTCTCTCGTTTCTGTCTGTCTCTCTCACACACAGACATGTCTAGCAAAAAGGCAATGATGCTTTTCACAGGAGAGAATTACACTCTTTTCACAGATCCTGGGGAAACCTGTGGGGCATTATCTAACTTGGCAAGTTATTTCATAAGACACGAAGGAGTGAAGCTTCAAGTTAAGGAGAACTTCTGCCCAAACTCCTTTGTGTCTGTGGGCTTGTGGCCTCGTACTTGCCCAAAGCCCCAGCCCCCTATTATCCCTGTTCCCCTCCCACAAATATACACACTCCTGGTCCCATTGCCCCCAAACACACAGAGAGTGGAACCAAAGAGCACGGGTTATTGAAATAGCCAGAGGGGAGCACCTGGATGGCTTCGTTGGTTGAGCAACAGGCTTTGGATTTGGGCTCAGGTCATGAGCTAGCAGTCGTGGGATGGAGCCCTGCATTGGGCTCCACGCTCAGCGCGGAGTCTGCTTGAAATTCTCTCTCCCTCTGCCCCTCCCACCACCGCTCGCACCCCCACACACCCATAAAAACAAATAAAGAAAAAAAAAAAAACAGCCAGAGGATCGGAACTCTGTTTCTCACTAGCAGTATGACCTTGGGCAAGTTACTTACCCTGCCTGAGCGTCAGGCTTCCCCATCTGGATGATAATAAGAGCCTGTAACATTGACGTGAAGCTTTACCTTTGCAACGGAGAAGCATGGAAAGGGCTTCATCCGGGACGGACACCAAATAGCCGGTCAGTAAACATTACCAGCCACTGTGACACATGTTAGAGGGACATTGAAGGTCATGTGATGGCTGTATCATTTTCATAAGGGAATTGACTGGTTTATCATTTCAATGAGATCTCACTAGGCCTCCAGCAATCTGGCTGCATAGTTAAAAGTCTAATTTTCCACCCAGGGAAGAACAAATATCATCCAAGTGTTAAGCACTCCGTAGCCGAGCTGTTATCTTTGAACACCGAGATGCTCTCGTGGTAGCTTTCAGTACTGCCTTGTATGCATAAATTTCCTTCTGCCCGAAAAGGATATAAAATTCCAATGAAAAGATACTGATACAACGGAACTGGAAACCATGAAAACAGGAGTAAAAACACAAAAGCCCAATTGTCAGTGGGAGAGAGGTTCCATGATGCTCTACTTTCTAGTTTACAAAACATGTTTTTATAATCCTGATGCCTGGTGGTCTCCCAGCCGGCCTGGAAGGTCGATGTCACATCCGTCACCCATTCCGCAGGCAAGGAAATGGGGTCTCAGGAGGAGAGCCACCGTGTGAGAACGACAGTCAGACAGCAGCCACATCCCACCGGGCCTTGTAGGACCTGGTAAAGGAACATGGATTGTCCTGAGTTCAAAGGAAGGCCTTCAAGGGTGGAAGCCGGAGAGGGTTGCAATCTGCACACTTCTAGAAGATCTCTCGGTGTGGGGAGAAAGAGCAAGAGTGGAAAGAGGGCGGTCACTCGGAAGGTAGCTGTGGAAAGTCAGGCGAGAAAGGTGGTGTTCGCAGAGAGAAAGAGAAGGGGACGGGTTGGAGACCTGGAGGTCACCAGCCGTGCTGACAGTAGACTAGGCAAGGAGGCTGGTGGAGAGGGGAGAACCAAAGATGGCACCCAACTCCCTAGTGGGTTGGCGCGCGGTTGATGATGGGACATCCACGGGAACAGGTTTCGGAGCTGGAGGGGAAGGGAGTCAGGAGATCCATTTGCATTTATTTTGGGAAGGAGGATCTATTTCCCCAAACACTCGGTCCTCTGATGGCAGTGAGCCGGTCGGTCGTATTCACTTGCTCCTGGGTGTTGAATAAATGCTTTCAGTGAGCAGGGTGAGCTCGGGCCCATCCCCAGCAGCCTGTCTGTAAAGAATGCTGCCCCTGGCAAGGCTCTGTGTTCCTTCTGCCGCCAGGGAACCAGGGAACCATTCATGACCCCTTCTCAGAACATTGGGCCTGATACAAGAAACAAACAAAAAACCCCAATGTCCTACCTTCTAATGTTTCAGGCTTTCGGCAACTTTTTCTTTTGCCAATCTCCATGGGATCTTTCCTCAGCTAACATTTGAAAGTGATTCTTTTTTTTTTTTTTTTTTAATGTTGCACTCAGGCCTTAAATAACCTTTACCCTGTGGTGGCTCACTGAATAGAGGAAGCCTGGTAAAATTATAATAACAACAACGATAACAAGCTTTTGTAGCCATTCATTTAATTAAAAGACCTCGCTACTTTATGTTAGCCTCAAGAGAATCTCTGAGGTAAGACATGTAGTGTGTTCAGCTCTGTGTGAGAGGCCGGGGAATGCGGTACCCAAGAGCATGGACAACTGTAGTAATAGTAGTAGTAGTAAATTAAGAGTTAAGGCAGGAACGCCTGGGTGGCTCAGTCGGTTAAGCGTCTCCCTTCCGCTCAGGTCACGATCTTGAGGTCCTAGGATCGAGCCCTGCGTCAGACTCCCTGCTCCCTGTCCTCTCCCCACTACCTTTGCCCCCGGAGCCCTCCCCTCTGCCCACCATCCTTCACTCCTCCCCATTCTCTGAAGTAGAGCTCAAGCCCCGCCCCCACCCGCCTGGCACTCTTCTCCAATGTGCTTCTGCAGGGAAGCCATCATGGGCACCATGGAGAGGCATGTGACCTCCTCGCCCCAGGTGACTCGTCACCTGTATGTCTTGGCTCCCTTGTTGGGTAGATGGACACAGAGGCTTTGTCTTGTACCTTGTGACTCTCCTTGCTCCGTGTTCCTGGCCCAGTGCCAAGCCCAGAGCAGGTGCCATGACATCCTGTAACTGATTTCAAAAAAAAAATCACCATAATCATCCCTAGAACCCAGCTTTGCAACTGGGTGCTGTGCTCGCCCAAGTTGTCCCTTTGGGGGAGCTTGTTCCAAAGGGGGTGCCATGGCTCAGAACATCCCAGGCCTCCCGAAGTTCCCCCCACTGCTTGTTGGCCAAGCAGTGTCTTTGAAGGTGGTTCCACCTGTCCCATCTGTGGAACCCAGAATGTGACTTCCCTCAGAAACACAGTTACAGGGTGGGGGCACGGTGGGGTAGGGGGGGAAACGGGTATTGAGAATAAGGGCCAAGGATCTAATAAAGTGCCCGGTTTCCTTTTTGCCTAATAACCTGCCCGTGAAGACAGCTCCAGAAAAGGGCTTCCAAATGTGGCTCCAGCAAGGGTCACATCACTGAGCTAAATATAAAAAGGTTTGCCACAGGGACCTTGTTGAAAGAAAGGTTCACTTTGGGTTGAGTCAGTTCAGCAAGTGTGGTTAAAATTTGTCCGCAAAGAGGAATGAAGTGAGTGAGCCGTCTTCATTATCTCCCAGCCAAACTGTATGTCATTATATTTGTGTATATGTGTGCCTTCAGTGCAGGGGCGGGGGCGCTGCAGAACCAGCCCCCCCCAAAAAGACAGTCCTGCTTTGAAGCAGACATAACACTCATTCCTTTGCCTCTAGCTGTCCTTCCCCGGCCCCCAAATTTGTTTCAACCCAGTGACTCCCTCCACTGACCTGAATTTAATTATTTTATCCTTCATAAAGAGAACACCTCCCCCCGCCCCGATTCCCAGCCCACCCCCAAAATTAACTGACCTCTCCTCATTAAGTGTCCTAACAACACGGTTTTGTGTGGGAAGAGATGTGGACTCTGTTCGCAGGCCCCACTGCCTGATCTCTGTTAAAATGATGAAAATTTGATAAGGCAAGGTGAGGGGGGGCGGTGGAGGTTGGGGAGGACATTTTCCCTGGATCCCCGATGTTTGGTTTTTGTTCGGTAAAACATTTTCCTGGGCATCGGAGGGAGAGGAAATGGACAATCTCTGTTTCTTCAGAGACCGAGATCAGCTGGCTGTGCACCCTGCCCCTAGCCCTCTCCTCTCTCCATCGTTGTCTTCACGGCCAGGGTGGGGCTGGAGCCAAGCGATTTCCAGTGTGTGTATCACGGAGAGAGGAGGCAGTTTAGAAGCCCAGAACGGCCACAGTTCCTGAGCGATGGTTAGAAATCCTGAGGCACCACGGAAATGTGTTTACTGAGGCAGCTGCCCCACCAGGGGCCCATCGTGGCCGCTCCCTGGGGGCACCCAGCAGCTGTGAACTGAAATCACCAACTTGGACAGATTTCCCAGCAAAGCCCCTGTTCTGAGTGGTGGCTGCCAGGAAGCCGTGGAGTAGCTGGACGGGGCCTTTCTGAGGTTTTTGAAGTGCAGAGGTGGGGATCATGAATGGGAAAGGAATCTGGCCTCCCTGCTAGGGGCCCCCAGGGAACCCGGTGCTGCCATTCCGCAGCTCTGATCCTCGGCTTGTCCTCATGGCTCTGAGTTCCACTTGCTCCCTCGGGATGCAGGGGTTAACCGTATCTACCTACCGAGTGAGCAGCTCTGGAGCCGACATTTCCAGCTCTGCTGCTCACTCGCTGTGTGACTCTGGGCAAGTTCCTTGACCTCTCTGTGCCTGGTTTTCCTTGGTGTATTAGTTTCCTGTAGTTGCTGTAACAAATGACCACAAATTTGGCGGTTTCACACAACAGGAACTTCACCTCTCGCAGTCCCGGAGTTCATAAAGCCAAGGTCAGCAAGGCCATGCTCCTTCTGGAGGCTCTAGGAGAAATTTTTTCCTTGCATCTTCCAGCTTCTAGAGGCCACCAGCTCTCCTTGTGGCTGCATCACTCCAAGCCCTGGCTCCGTCTCCACATCATCTTCTCTTCTGTGTGTCTCTCTTCCGCCGTCCCGTGACAATGCTTGTCAGTGGATTAGGGCCCGTCTGGGGATTATCCGGGATAATCTCATTCTGAGACCCTTAATGACGCCTGCAAAGACTCTTTCCAAATAAGGCCACGTTCACAGATTCTGGGCATGAGGACACGGATATATTGTTTGGAGGGGCACAATTCAACCCATCGTGAATGACTTCCTTCAGCCAGGGCCCAGCACACACAAACACTCCCGGTTTGCTCCCGTCATAGATCTCGCTGAGCCACCGTGGCCTTCGGGGGGCGCCTTTCCTGTTGTGGTGAGCGTGAACGGCACGGGGCAGCCGTTTGGGGGGTGCTGCTTCTGGCCACCTCCACCACCGTCCCCCGGTTCAAGCCCCCATCACCTCTCTAGTGGACCACTGCCATCCTGTTGGCTGTCCCTCCCGGCGTCGTCTCGGGACCACTGCCCTTCCGCCACTTCCTGCACACACCCCACGCCTGTCTACTCTCCCCACAGCCACTTTTTACAACCACAGGCCAGATTCTGTCAGTCGCCTGTCCCCAGCCCTCCGCTCGTTCCCTGTCCCACTCAGAGCAGAAACCAGAGTCCTTGCGGCCACCCGCAAGGCCCCACGCGACCGTGTGGCCTCTGCCACTTGGCCTTCTGGCTCAGCCTGAAACGCAACACACACACACACACACACGCACACACACACACACACACATGCCCTTGCATTTGCTCTTGCTGCTTGCTCAGTCTAGAACACTCTTTCCCAGCTGTCTGGGGTTTTCTCCCTGGGTTCCTTGAGCTTCTGCTTAAAAGACACTCCCTCAAAGGGTCTTCACTGACACCCAAAGGCTCAGAGCTGAGCTGGCACTGCCATACATCCCCATTCCCTGGCCCCGGCTTGTCTTCAGAGCACACGGTGCGCTCGGCTCTGTATGTTTATCTGCTTGTTGGATTGTCTGCTTCCCCCCTACACGCAGCCCCGCAAAGGAGGGAGTGGGGTCCCTGCCGACTCCCGGCCCCCCGCTCCTGTCAGGGGCGTGATCACCGTTTCCCGGGTGATGGGGATTATTATGGGCTGGGCTCTGCCCTCACGTGCATGGCCTCGTATCTCCCAACAGCCAGGGACAGTGGTGTGGTTTACCCTTACTTGTCGGAGGGGCAGAGGGAGTAAATCAGTGTCCCCCAGCGACCCCACCGGTGGGGGGCGGGGGGTGGCAGGATCGGAGCTGACTAGTCTTACTCCAGAACCCACTTTCTGCATCACCATCTGCCATGAGGCAGAAATGCCAGACTAGGGGAGGGACCTTCGGGAGCTGACGTGTGCTACGTTGCAAGTACCAGAATGACCGTAGCCGAGCCCTCACCGAGCAGATGGCTCCGGATTGCTTTGGGTCGCCTTCTCGTTTAGTTTCTCAAACTTTGAGAACCATTTGTGCTGACGGAACGTGAGGTGGTAAGAAGGGTGTGCTACTGTGCAGTACCGTTGCTCTGTTCCGCTACTGTCAGGTTTGGGTGGCCTGGAATGTTCCAGAAACAGGGCACGCGTGAATGTGTCCTTTATTCCAAATCAGGTCAGTCCGTTTTTCTGCCTTCAGTAAACATGGTGTATTGATTAGAATCAAATATTTTGGTGAGGGGCCCATGCAAACAGCACATTTCCAACTCTACGGCTCAGATACCCTGTGGCCTTAGTTAAAAATAGTGGCTCTCCTCCCAGGTGCTAGGCACATGCCAAGCTTTATACTTACTGACTCACTTAATTGCTCAAACTACTCTTGGGAGTAAGCACTCTGAAGAACCCCAGTTAATCCTAGTCACAGAGACGTAGAGATGTCCAATAACTTGGCCGAAGTCACACAGCTAATGAAAGACAGAGCCTGGATGTGAACTCAGGTCGTCTCTCTCCTGAGGATGAGACTTAAGCAGCTCTCTTCCGTGACTCAGCTTCAGCTGTAAATTGTGGGGAATGTATTCAATCCTGTTCCCAGCTTGAAAACTCTTATGTTTTTGAGGCTAAGACTCTGGGAGTAGTCTAGAGTCATTGATGTGCGTGGAAAAGGCTCGGTGAATGGGCACGAGGCAAGGCTGAGCCAAGGAGCTCACGGGGCCCGTTCCAAGATGCGGGCTCCCTGCGTGCACCTTGTGGTCCTGGTCTCTGCTCCTTTTCTGGCCTTGACAGTTTGCAGAAATAAGAGCCCGCAGGTGCATATCCCCCCACCCCTGCCGCCACCTGCCCCTCCCCTCTCCCCTGACGTCTTTCCCCTCTGTATGGGAAAAGGAAAATGAAACCCTTATGGTCGCCTGGTGTTAACTTCAAAGCAGCGTCGCATCTCTTTTCTCGTTTTATTCACACAGAAACCCTGTGTGGACGGGGAGGGAGAGTCCCATTTTACAGATGAGGAAACAGAGGTTGAGAAAGCCGATCTCAAGGTCCCATTTCCCTTCTCCTGCCTCCTACGAGTGTTTCCTGGGTCCTTCCTCGGGGTTTTTCCTACTTTACTGTAATCAACTTAGTAAATACCTTTGATCGCGCCCAGCCACCTCCAATTAATACCCATCACAAAGGTAGTCATCTTCCATCAGTGCCCTCGGTGGGTCAGGAACTGTGCTGGGGGCGTGCATATTTTGTTTGCCCCTACTCCCCACAACACCTCCTTGAGATGTAGAGCATTATGGTGCCCATTTTACAGATGAGGTGCCTGAGGCCACACAGCCCCAAGCTGACACATCGTCGCGGAGCGAGGAAGTGGTAAACCCAGCATCTGTACGGGTTAGTACAGGGTGTCTGAGGTCCTCTCCCTGGCGGAAGCCTTTGGGGGGGGGGGGGACTCCTGGTCATGATTCCTGGATGGGGCAACGTCCAGTCTCCTTGGTGTGGTGTGTAGACCACTCCCCCCCGCCCCCCCGCCCCAGCACTCCTGCCTCTGTCCCTCCGGCCCACACAGCAGCTCCGCTAACTTCATTGGCAGCCACTGTCAACCACCTGCTGCTCTCTGCTCAGGCCATGCCCTTCCTCCGGACCTCTCCCCTCTGCTCCCTTCCCTGGAATTCATACTCCCTCCCGCCCATCCTTCAGCGAGCAGGCCACAGCCGCTGTCTTCGTGCAGCCTCCTCTGTGCAGACCCACCGTCTTCTGCACCCCTCTCCCCACCCAAACACCATTCCATCCCAGGGCACCCTGCACCTCTCCCCATTCTGGCACAGCTCGTGGGGTGTCACCGGCACCTAAGGCAGCCTGTGGAGGGATCCGAGGGACATAGGACAGCAGGGAACAGTGCGGCTCTTATGGAAGAGGTGGAGAATGTGTACCTTGCCAAAGGGCATTCTGATTCCTCACTGTTTGTTTGTTTCAGATTTTATTCATTTATTTGACAGAGAGACAAAGACAGCAAGAGAGCGAGCACAAGCAGGGGAAGCAGGAGAGGGAGAAACAGGCTTCCCGCTGAGCGGGGAGCACATGTGGGGCTCAGTCCCACGACCCTGGGATCATGACCTGAGCCGAGCTGAGCCGAGCTGAGCCGACCTGAGCCGAGCTGAGCCAAGGGTAGACACTTAACGACTGAGCCACACAGGTGCCCCTGATTCCTCATGGTTTTTAAAAACACCATGCCAGCCCAACAAAACAACTCTGTGGCTATTCGAACCGAACCCCGAGTCACCAGTAGGAGACTCTTGGGAGCCCCTCAGGATTCTTGTGCTTTACTACATTGTCAGTGCTTAAATGAGGGAGGGAGGGAAGTTAGGGAGGAAGAATTTACCTTCTCTGGCTGCTGTGACCCAGACCGGGTAGCTTAGACAACAGAAACCTTTTCTTCTCACAGTCCTAGAGGCTGGAAGTCCGAGATCAAGGTTCTAGACAATTCTGTGTCTGGGAGGACTCCCTTCCTCACCTGCAGACAGCCGCGTCCTGCCGTGTCCTCAAATGGCCTGTCCTCAGACACACACATGGAAAAAGACAGCAAGCTCTCTGGTGTCTCTTCTTGCAAGGCCACGAATTCCATGGGGTCGGGGCCCCATCGTGATGACCTCATTTCACCTCCATTATAGAGCTCCCATCTCCAGAGACATTGGGGTTAGGCCTTCGATATATGAATGTGGGGGGGAGAGGGGGCTAAACATTCAGTCCCTAACACATAGCATTCCAGATCATTTGACCCACAAGTATTTCCTGTGTCCTCGCTATGGGATTCTGGAAACCCTGAAGGCAAGCAGCAGAGTCCAGTGGTTAAAAGCATGGGCTTTCTTATCAGAGAAGTTCAAGCTTGAAACCGCACTTGGGCGCTCCAAGTGGCTTCGGACAGCCTACCCAGGTTCTCCGAGCCTCAAGTTCCAGACTGTAAAAGGGAGACACAACCACAAAGTGTGTGTTTGAGGATGAACTGAGATTAGTGCCTGTCTGCCATGCCTGACTGTTTACTGAGCACGTACTGTGTTCCGGGCGTTCTGCTGGGTGCACGGCAGGGTGAACAGAGCCCTTGTGCTCGTGCTTCCTGGAAGAGCCAGGTAGTGAACAAGTGAATCTGGGATCAGATAACACACAGGTTATGATGATTCGCGGAGGGGGCATGGGCTATAAGGAAATAAAACAGGTGGCAGAAGAACGGCAGCAGGGGAAGAAAGCCCTCCCTGGGGAGGCAACTTTGTCACGAAGCCCAGGGCCACCCAGAGCCTCCGGTCAGTGTTGCAGTGGCAGGAAAAGCAAGCACAAAGGCCTGCAGGTGGGCTCGCTCGGTAATGGTGCAAGCTGGTAATACTGTGCTGTGCTAGCTCTGGCTCGTTGCCACACCCCCAGGGTCCACCTCCCGTGTGGGGACGCGGGGCCTCTGCCCAGCCCTCCAGGGTGCCGTGCCCGCCCGGCCCGGCCTTCCGAGGAAGGTTGGCGTGGTCAGGAGGGCGGACGGCGGAGGAGGATGTGTGGGGAGGTTGGGAGACCGGCATTCCCGGGGAGGGGGACTTTGGGTGAAGAGCCTGACATCCGAGGGGCCCTCGAAGACCGCTCAGGCCAGACCCAGGTCTGAGAGAAATGCCCAAGGCGCCATGTGGATGACCTCCGTGTGGGCTGACAAGGGCAGCCGCGGCCTCCATTGTCACAGCCGGCTGGGCAGGCTGTCAGCTCGAGAGAATGAGCTCCCCACTCAAGATGTAAGGCCCTGGGCGGAAATCCAGCTTTGTGACTCACAACCAGATGCACATCTTGTCAGAGAAAACCATGGCCGCGGAGAACTGGTCATGGTTTCCTGGAAACTTCCTGAGTGTGGGGGGAGGGGCACTCCGAGGATGGGTGCCAGCCACGGCTGAGAGAGGAGGATGTGCTGGGGAGGATGGGCCCAGGCTGGCGGCCTGGAGCTGTGCCTCACAGGGTGTAGGGCTGAGCCTTCCAGGGCCCCCCACCCCAGGGGAGTCAGAGCCTGAGGCCAGTGGACTAGCTGAGGCCCATTCTGGGGGTCTCCGTCTCCCCTCCCACAGCATGCCCCACGTGTGGGTGTGGGAAGAGCAGCTGTACTAGGAGAGGGGCTCCCTGAGTCCTCATCCCACCAACCTGGATTCAAATCCAGGGACTTCCGCGAACACGGCGTCTCTGGCCCTCATTTCTCTTGTCTACAAAGTAATGGGATAAATTGGGAGCTCTCCAAGGTTCCGCCCAGCTGGAATATTCCAGCACTTCTTCATTTCCCTCCCTGTAGATAAAAGAAACTGAAGCCCGAGAGCCAGGGGGTCGCTCAGAGCCAACCCCGTCGCAGGTGGGTCTGGAGCTCCTGCTCTGGCCAGATCTGCACCCCTCCACCCTTTCTCCAATGTCCCGCCTTCTCTTCCCAATCTTCTTGTTCTGGTCGCCTCTTTCCTTCTGTTCTTTCTGCCTGTGCTTCCAGCCTGCCAGACGGAGGTGCAGCCACCCCAAGAAAGATGTTCCCACCCGGGGTTGGTAGGTCCCCAATCAGAACCAGGATGGGAACTCCCAGGGCCATCTGGCCACCTGTGTGTACTCCCTGGTAGTAAGTGAGCGGGACCTTGTCCGGCCACCTCCTGCCTGAATCCCACACATCTTCACATCCTTCAGTCCAGCCAAATAACACCTCCCCCAGGAAGCCCTCCCGGATAACTCCAGCCAGAGTTACCACCTTACCAAGACTTTGCCACCCACACCACTTTACAACCCTGCTGTTGGCATTCTCACTCACTTCTGTCGTAATTATTTGTGCATACATCATAGCTCCTCAGTGCAATTCCAAACTCAGTGAAATCAGTAACCAAATTGCCTACCAACAGCCTCCCTTCGACATCTGGTGCAGTGTTTGTATTCTAAGTGTTGGGTAGACAATTGTGGAATAAATGGAGCTTGCTTTCTTCATTGCAGAAGGGTTCTTTCCCTTCAGAATGAATGGCTGGGCGTGTCAGAGCATCTATTCTAGAGCGACATCGGGTTGAATCTTAGCTCTGCCATCTGCACGCTGCGAGACCTTGAGCAAGTTACTCGCGCTTCTGTACCTCAGTTTCCTCTCTTGTAAAAGGGGGCTTGTTGTAATCACCCCACCTACCAGGGTGACCATGAAGATTAAACTAGTCACGCATGGAAAGGGCTCAATAGAGTGCCCAGCACAGACTTGAGTCAATAAATGAATTTGTTAAATTTCAGGGATCCTATATGCAAATTTTTATTTGATGTTTTGGGATCTATGAGACACTGCCTTGCAGAATTTGCGCCTGGCTTGAGATAGGTGCTAAATCCTTTTTAATCCTTGTATCCTTTGAACCTGCTTTGGATATTTGATGCCCACTGTAGAAGGTCCCCCAGGCCCCTGGAGTAAGAGCGGGGAGAGGGAGGTGGGCCCCAGAGCCGGCTGGACGGCTCGCCAGCCTGGGACTAGCAAACGTGAAGCGCTTTTATTCAATTCATGTGACTCGACAAAGTTGGAATGTGTTAGGGAGTTTTTCCAGCTATGAGTCAGTACATTTATGCTCTCTCACACACATAAGAAAATTTAAAACGAAAAAGAGTTTAGCAAGAATCATTTATGAGTGCAAAGTGGAAATCTGTGGAAATTTTATTTTGACCCTGAAGGCAAGTCATACTTAAGAATTTAATAAAGGGCTCCAAACAGTATGCAGTGGAGAAAAAAAAAAAACACAGCTCACTGCCTTTTCCTTGTATATTCTCAGCCACTGTGTTGCACAGACGAGGGTCTAATTTGCATGGCTTTATGAAGCACCTCCTGAATACCCAGATTTGTGCTAAATGTGGTGGGGGGAAAGGGGGGTGCGGAACCAGCATTTATTAAGCGCATGTATGTGCTTAATAATAATCAGGGCGGGAGGGGAAGAAAGCTGTCTTTAAGGTCAAGAGGTAGCGTGGGAGAGAATGGAAGAATTGTATTCAGACACACGTGTTCAAGCCCCAGCTCCTACATTCATAATATCATCTAATCCCCATCGTATCCATTTTATGGATGAAAAAACGAAGGCGCAGAGGACATAAAGTATTTTGTCTGTGGACACAAAACTTGTAAATGGTAGAAAACATTATCTAAACCGGGTCTGCCAGTCTCCCTATGAGGGTTAAATTTAACGTCCGAGGGAGCTGTATTTCCCACCTGGGCGGACCATGGGGAGGCTGACATCCCCTCCCCGTTCTGGGAGACCGTGTCAGCTGATCGTAACCCTGTACAGCCTTCCTGCAGACCAGTCTCTTCAACCACCTTCTGCCACTTGCTGTTAAGTCCCGCCCGTTAGGGATTATCCAGAACCTGCTTCTCATTCAGGCTGATCCTCTTTGCTGTTGTTGTTTATTTTAAATAAAGAAACCACCGCCCACCCAGAGGGCTTGTGTTTCCAGCTCACTTTCCTCTCTTTTGCAAGGGCTCATTTTCATAGACTCCCAATCTCCAGGGAGCTGTTATTTTCCCTCTGAAACATGAGCTGTAATCAAAGGTGTAGTCGTCCCCAACATCTGCCAGCAGCCACCGGAGCCAGCGTTCCCCCGAGGTCTGACAGAAGGAGGCTCAGGCCAGGTGCCCTGGGGACAGTTGTGCCCGACACAAATCAGATTGCCCTGTGGTTGGCCTTTGTAAAGATGGCAGGGTCCCAGGGATGCCTCTCAGACTGCTGGAGGATGGGGTGGGAGGGCGTCAGCAGGACTCCACTGACCACTCAACAATGATTTTGAGGGATGCCATGTGCCAGGTCCTGCAGACACGGAGCTCCCAGCTCTTTGGTGAGTTCCCATCACTCACAGGTAGAAGGACCCGACATCCTGAAACGCCTGCAAGTCCCTGAGAGGTCTGGCACTTGCTCTTTCTTTGGCCTGCTTGGCTACGGCCACTCCAGCTGGCTTCCAATATCTGTATCCAGCAGAGACCCCCCCCCCCAGCTTTTTCTTTGCCTTTCAGATCCACCCCCCTCTGCTGTATTCCCAGGGGCCCCTCCTGGTGAGCTTGCCACCATGGCCATGTGCCACAATTGGCACAGTAATATCATCGAAGTCTCCAGCTCCAACCCAGCTGCAAAGGCTCACCTTATCTCCCCAGACAGCGGTGAGCGAAACAGACCCTGCCCAGCCCAGGGCTGGGCACCTCTTCCCAGAATGTCTATTGCGCTGAACAGGTTTGAAGAGGAAATATTTGGAAATGAGTAACAGATCAGTTCTAGAGTAGAATTCAGCTTGTTCAAGACGTCAAGCCGTGCCCTCACCCCTTGGGGAGGTTGTGAACTCAGCATCCTCTGTGCTCTTGAGGGGATCCTAGTAGAAGAGTAGGTTGGACTTGGAGGAGAGATGGCCCAGTTTGCCAGCAATTCCAGCCATGGAGCCAAAGTTTAAGAGCCTGTTAAGGGAGTGGGGGAGAACTGGAAAGACTATATCTGGTGCGTCCAGAGTTCGAACCCGTGCTGGAAGCTGACTCCTGTGACTTGGGGCAGTGTATTTGATCACTGAAAGATTCCGGTTTCCATCTGTATAATGGGGGTGTGGACACGTGCTCCTCAGATTTGCTATGGGAGAGAGATAGGGCATGTGGGGGACTCGGCTCAGTGCCTGGCACAGAACGAGCGCTCAGGAAGTGGTGGACATTGTGTTAGTCACTCGCTAGTGATGCTATTTGGAATTAAAGGCTGTCATTGGTGAGTGGGATAAAGCATTGTCTGGAGAAAGACAGGCAACTTAAGACCACATCTCCCGCTTGCAGAATGACGGCTGCACGGAAGTGGCTGTAGTGTCCCACCTCTTTTGTGCTTGACCTTAATCTCGTGTCCAGTCTGGACTAGCCCTGGCCAGAGCCCCCCCCCCCTGCCGTATTCCACGGGTTCCTTGCCCTTTCCTCAATATGAGGCCGTCACCACAGGACATAATGGCCTGTTTACCAGACCTGGAGTTTCTTACTCATCTGCTAAATGTTTGCTGAATGAAGAAATGGAATGGAATAAATTGTGTTAGTGGGAGTGACCATGGAGGTGGGGGGGTGTTTTTCTCCTACAAACTGTTCAAGTAGCTTTTCCCTTTTCCCCCCTTCAGGTGTCTAGCAATCCAATAGGCTAAAAGTAGGCCACAACGGGAAGGGGGTGCTGTAGGGGAGATCCTAGGGGCAGATTTTTCCTTATTGGGATTTTGCTCCCTATGACAGGCACTTTCTGGTGAAAGGAGTCTGGAGGGGGGAGACTGGAAACATGTGCGCATTTTGAGCTTGAAGGACATCGAAATGTCCTTTAATGCATTTATAGTGCTCCCCACGAAAGCACTTTCCATTTTCCACGTGCACCAGGGCACTGGATCCCCCACGCGGCCCAAGGAGGAGGCTCTGTGAGAGCCCCACTTGGCTGGTAAGGCAGCCGATGTCCCGAGGAGAGGAGTAATAAGGCGTGCAGGCACCGAAGAAGGGTGTGAGACTCAGACTCGGACATCCCATCTCCGAGGCCGGTACTCTCCCCCATGCTGGTTAGGATCCGGCGTCTTGTGGGTGATGGTACAGCGCTGGGTCCAAGGATAAACAGGGAAACCAGGAGCAACTCACTGAGACTCCCCCCAGTTCTGAGAATAATTCCCTGTCCGACCCCAAGCAAGTTGCTCTTCTTCTCTCTGCTCAAGAAGAAGCAGCCCACCGGCTGAAGGATAATAATAAATATCATTAGTAATAGTGATAGCTAATGTACCTGCTGACGGGTTTCTAAGCTTGTTACGTGTGTTGCCTCCCTCGATCCTACAGGGTGGGTTAGGGCTAATTAGGGAAAGGGGGAGGACAGAGCATTGAAGGAAAGGGATTTAGGAGAGCCATGGGGCTGCCTCGGGCATGGGGGATTAGGGGTCAGTCAGGGAGCCCAGAACACAGAGGGGCAAGGTGAGGCAGGGCGAGACGAGCAAGGGCTGGACCCTGCAGGGCTTGGGAAGCCCTGGGGTAAGGAGTGTGGTCTCTATCCTGAGACAAAGAGGCATCCATGAGCTGCACCCTCACTCCGGGCCCCCGTACCACCTCTGCACACACTGTCCTTTCTCAAACTCAGACTAGAATTTATCTCTCTCTTTTTTTGATACTGGGAATTTCTGAAAGGTGAGGACTGGGTCTTACTTATTTATGTCTCTCCGGTGCTTAGCACACAATCAGGTGTATATGAGTACTCAATAAATGACTGTTAATCAAATGTCTAATACACTCAGGATTTAGGATTAACACATTCAATATTTAATAAGCAGATATCAGTACCTATAATGCGACCGACCTTATGAAGGCATTTCTGCTATAAAATAATACACGCATTCCTGTAAAACCTTGCATTCTAAAAGATTCAAAAATCACAGTGCTCTGGGGTACCATGGGGGGCACAGCAGAGCGCTCACAACCCACGCAAGTCTGTAATGAAGCACAATCCTTGTGATGATACAAGCGTGGTTCAGCGGGCATGCTGAATTTTGAATTAAAAAAAAAAAAATCAGTAATCTAGGGCCTGAGTTGCTGCAGGGCTGTATTTTACAAAGGAAGAGGGGGACTTGGTGGAAGGGGCTGGGGACTGGTCGAGGCTGGGAAGGCAGAAGGGGACAGATGCCTTTCCCAGAAGTTCCAGGTGGAAGGGCAGCTGCAGCCTTTGCCACAGGGTAGCAGAGATGGGTGGGCTAGCCCATGGCCCTTGCACAATAACCCACGAGAGCTGAGCAACAGGCGTTGCTAAGACAGAGCCCGTGGCCACGCTGACCCGAGAGGAGGAGTGAGGCACGGGTGGGCATCTGCTGCACCCAGCTGTGTCCAGGTGCTGTGCATCCAGTTGCTATCACGTGGAGCAAAACATGAATGGGCTGGGAACATGTCACCCATGACCCACTGCTACCTCCAGATTTGACTGACGTCATTCCCCCATCTACCTTATGTGAGCTAATCTGCCTTAGGGAAGCCAAGGCAGTGGAAGAAACGATCTATCGTGTAATATGTGAGTAACTGATAAACCAGGCACTCCAGCTGGCCAGTTTCCATGGAGAAAGGTAATCGTCACATCCCCTGTGTGGGCTGTGAACCATTTTCCTCTTGACCCATGAGTCTCTTCCGTAAACGTATTCAGTGAGCAGAGTAGAGCAAAGCCATATGCAGCTGGGCAAAACTAAGTGAGAGCATCATAAGCCTGTGATGTCATCGCTGTCCCCACCAAGAGCAGCTGAGCTATCAGAGGACCTCAACTCCAAGCTACCCCAAAGCTGTGTGACCTCGGGAAAATCACTTAACCTCTCCGTGCCTCATTTTCCTCACCTGAAAAATAGCACTGGTGACACTCCCCAAGTTCTTTAAAGGAGCGATTAGCTAATGGATGAAAAGCTCTTTCTGAACTCTAAAGGGCTTTACAGAGTATTGGCCTTCCTGCACGTCGCTCCCTGGGATACTAAGGTTCGATGGTCCCCTGGGGACCTCTTCTGCTGGATGGTTAGTTCTAAGTACAGGGGGCCAGAGAGCTAAACTCCCTGGAATACGCATAAATTAACCACTGGGATTAATGTAGAAGCTTGAACTCTCCTGCAGGAAGGAGGCCCAGAACCTTTAATTGGAAAATTTTTGCGGGCCCTCACGAAAGTCGGGAGGAGAGGAACCAGCCCGCTGTGTGCAATGCCTCCCTCCCTGAGCGCTCTCTAGGATACCCGGGACCCTCCTGCTGTGGAGCCTGAGGTCGTCTACCTACCCCTGGCCGACTGCCCTCCCCTCAGCCCTCCCACCAAGCCCACCCCTTCACCCCCTCATTCCGAGCTCCTCCAAGATCACACCATGGCGAGGAACACTGGCTTGCTTGGGAATCGCACAAACATGGGCTTGGATCAGCTCTGCTACTTACTGGACGTAAGACCACGATAGCCACGTCGTAGCTTCTTGAACCTGTTTCCCTCACCTGGAGAATGGGCTATGCCTGCCTGCCTGCCTTCCATGGTTAGGGATGAATATTACTATTCCTCCCAAGATTGCCAAGGAGAACTCTGCAGACTTTAGTGTGCCCAGGGATCACCCGAGAAGCTTGTGGCGGAGGCAGGTTCCGACTCTGTAGGGTTGGGTCGGCCTGAGACACTGTTTTTCCAGCAAGCTCCCGGGTGAGCTTCCCTTAGAAGAACGGCAGAGAGGTGAATATGGTGCCCGGTGCGTGGTTACACGACCACAGGACATATTGCTGTGAAGATTCTCCTCCCCACACCCCTGCACCGCCAGTCAAAAGGTTCTTCCTTGCAAACAGGCATAGATGAGTAGAGAACCCTCGGCTCACCGCAGAATTCTTAGGGAAACAAGAAAAACCAGGTTTTGCTTGGGAGGCAGGCTGGGTGTGGGGAGTGAGAAGCACGGCCTCCATGCTCACCAGCACGCTGCCCCAGCGCACACGTGCGTGCGCTGCACGTGGGCCTCTGCCGGCTGCAGAAACCTCTAGAGCTCAGGCCTCAACTTGCCATGCTGGGAACGCAGCCTCCAAGCCGGGCACACGCCTTATTCCTCCGGCTACAGCTCTCCTGAGGAATTTTCAAAGCACACACAGGGTTCGCTTGGCAAGAGTCTCCCAGGATATAAATACGCATTTGGGGCTTTTGTTTTAAGGACTGCGGTATCTTTTTGACTTGAGGCCTGCGTACCGGGCTTTTCCCCTCACCTTCATCAAAATGGAAGCACACACAGCCAGCTGCTGCTAGGAACAGACCCCAGAGACTCAAGGAGAGCCAGAGTGAGGTTCGGGAGACACTCCCCACCCCGCCCCATCTGATCGTGCTTTTGGTTTCCCTCTCCTAAAAGGCCTGCTTCTCAGCGAGTTGCTGACTCACCCAGGGTGAGGGTCTTTCCCCTCCCCCCACCCTTCTCAGCATCACCACAAAGCCCAGAGGTTTTGAGGTTGGTTTAATGAGCAGCTTCATCCTTCCCGGTCCTTCCCATTTCCTTTCCTTTCCTCTCCTTTCCCGTCCGGGCTCTCTGTCCCAGTCTCCCAGAGCCTCTGGGCTGCCTGGAAAGACAGTTGGATACGCAGTGGCTCTGCCCTGCTTTTAATATTGAGTTTCTCTTCTTTGTAGGTCTTGACACACCGACTGCTCTTGGAGTCAACGTGTACCAAGATTCCCAGGATGTAAGCAATCCGGGACTGGTGAGTTACCACGTGTTGGCCGGAAGCTGGGCCTCCATTGGATTTCAAGAAGGGAAAGGGAATGAGGACGGGGCGTGGGGCAGCCAGACCTGGAGCCTGTCTGGGGTGGGGACAGCTGGCTTTTGCAGCTTGGACTTTTGTTTCCCTCTAGATGGACCTAGAAATGGCGCAGTGCAGAGAATCCACGTGTGAGTCCCTTGGAATTCTCTTGGGCCCTGCCAGTCCCTCCCTAGAAGCAAATCGAGGCTGTAGGTGCCTGGGTTTCCATTCTCTGTCCACATGACAGCAGCTCAGATGGGCCATCCAGAGGGCCCGTGCTTGGAACTGTGTCCAGGGAACCTCTAACCAGGGTTAAGGAGATATTCTTAGAACAGAGAGGGAACAACCTGATTCACAGGTTTGTCGCCCCCTGGCCCTAGGGAGACCTGACCAATGAGAAGTGAGAAAGCCACCTTTGCGCTTTTGAAGGGCTGTCACTGAAGAATGGGCAGCTTTGGCCCAGCCTAAGGATGAATTCCTAACAAAAGAGATATGCCGAGGTGAAACAGGCATCAGCTGGAAGTAGTGAGTTCCCTGTCACTGGGAGAATGCAAGTGTGGGTTGCAGAAGCATCGATGTTGAAGAAAGGAGCAGTTTGGACTGGAGCAGTGTCTTACAGACTCTGTTCCCGGGATGCCCTGGAACCCCCAGGGTAGTAGGGTGAGGGGTGGGTGGGGGGCTTGTGAGCACGCACTCTCTCAGCACTGCCTGTTTGTTGGGGTTCTGCTGTAAAACTGTTTGGAAGTTGCTGGATGAGATGACCATCGTTTCTTCCTAAGACCTGTTGTCCATTGGCCCCTGCTGTACCCAAGCTACCGTCAGACAGCCACACGTATGACAGCGCCTCACGTGCGCGATGGGATGGGCAACTCTCCAAGCACAGTGGCCATTTTGATTAGAGGCTCTGGGGAGCCCTGTCCCCTGCCAAGACCACCAAAAGATTAACCAGCTAGTCCTCCCATCGAGAGCTTTGATCCAGGCCACAAAGACCAGAAGAAAAAGCCTTGGGGACCGCTGTGGCAGGATTCCCCTAGTACCCCAGCCTGCGGGAGGACAGTGGGGGTAGCTTCCTAAGGGCACCGGGGCTCTTTGGCAAGACCAGTACCACAAACTCAAGCTAGCGTGAGAAGAATTGCACCCCAGACCCAGGTGGGGAATTTGGACTGGAGGGACACCCACTGTGAATGGGATGGTCTGAGGAATGAGCCCCCGGGCTTCCTTTGTGCTTTGTGACTGGGTCTTCTTGCCCTGGGCCTGGGTCAGTGGCAGCTGTAAATATTTATCAAGGACCCCTGAGGATAGGGTGCCGTGGGAGGCTGGAGACAAGGTTTTCTTTAAGAAACTGACAGCGCAGATAAGAATTGAGTTTGACATTTGACAGTCGTTGTGCATAGACTCTCTATTCAGCTGAGTCCTGAGCGCTGTGGAGGGCTGGCGGGGAGTGGGTGGGAGACAATGGATGGGAGGGGAGGACTGAACAATACATTTGAGCCATGCCTTGATGCTTTCTTGGCAAAGCTTTAAGCAGGAGTGGGGCTTTGAGGGCAGGGCCTGTATCTTTGATTCACAGGACTTGGCACATAGTAGGTGCTCAGTAAGTGATTGTCAAATGACCAGAAAGGAAAGCGTTGGGGAAGCACCATGGGAGGTGATGGCTAGTTAAGAGGAGCAGGGCCCCTGTAGTATATTGCCGCAGGTTCAAATCCTGCCTCTTGCACTCGCTGCGGGGTCGGGGGGCATGATCTTACATACTTCAGTCTTCTCGGCTAATAGGATTGTGATAACACCTACCACAGAGGGTGGCTGGGAGGAGTCCGTGAATTAACTCCTGTCCCGCAGCTTGGCCCTGGGCCAGTACATAGTAAGTGCCCAATAAACAGGAGCCCTAGTCTTCTACATGAGGGACATGACCCTGGATGAAGGTTCAGTGTTGGGACAGTGTGAGGCAGAAGACAGAGCTCTGGGCTGGGAGTCAGGAGCCCGGGCTTAACTGGGGTTTGGGGGGACAGGGAAGCGATCGCCCCGCTGGGCCCACTCTGTAAAATGGAGATGCTATGAGAAGACGGTTCCGCTTGTCCCGGCGCACTCTCTGATGCGCCATTGTAATCCCCGCACCCAGCGGAAGGCAAGGGCTGCTCAGCCGTTTATTACTTGCTGGGGGCCCTTCTGGAAAGTGGTCTGACTTCTTAGGACTTCCCTGTCCCCCAGTGGACTGAGAGCCAGGGCAAGCCTCCTCCTCTTGCAGAAATGATCTTAACGACTTGAAAAGCACCGTACAGAAGAAAGATTCTGTTGCTGCAGATGGAAAATCATTTAAGAGCTGAGTTTGGGTGGCATGAACTTGAGCCTCACAGCCAGTGCCCCCTCCCCCACCCCCTTGAGTGAGTGAGGTCTGGCTGCTTCTTCAGCTGGGAGACAGATTCTCAGAACAATACTTCAGTTTATAAAAGGCACCACGCACCACACTGGGACTCGTAGCAGGGTTCAGATAAAAATTGCTCTTGCCTGAACTGGGTATACCTAGCATCTGCCGAAGTCCACACCTCACACTCCACAAGTGCCCGTATTTGCCCTGTAGGCAGACCTAGAAGGATCTAGAGGGCATTGCCAGGGAGGGCCCCTGGGGGATGGTATGGGTACACACCAGTAAGAGACACCTGCGCAGCTTGGACTGCCGGAAAAGCGGGAGATAACACTAGGCAGGCGGGCTAAATGGGGACATACTGCCGTCCCATTCAAGCGGCCACCTCTGAAACCCTATCTGGGCTCTGGGGCCGGGGTACCTTCTCCCAGGGTGCGCTCCAGGCTGTTCGGGTGTGGGCCAAGTGCCGGCAGGCAGAGCGAGCCCCGCGTCTCCAACATGGGTCAAGGAGTGCCCCCTGCACAGGTGTGCATCCCGCAGGTGTGGGGAGCCCAGGACCCAATGGAGAGCAAGTGTGTGGAGAGGCAGGGTGATGGTGTTACAGGCGGGGTAGCAGAGGGAGCAGGGAACAGGAATTAAAACAGGATGGCACGCAGTAAGCAACAGAAAAGCGGCAGTTAGGGACCTAACTAAAGAATAAAAACGCCAGGCACCTTTTATGGAGACACAAGCATGTGCGTCTTAGTGACCGAGGATGACCCCTCCACCAGGGGCGCTAGAGAGCACGAAGTATGCTCGCAGGAGCTGCTAGGACGCATGCATCAAGTGACCAAAAGTAAGTGTGGGCGAGGTTCCCCAGAGCTCCACACTCCAGGGGGGGAAACCCCCCATCCCTCCCGTGAAAGTTCAGCCCCTCGCTTTAACCTCCCTACAAGTAGGTGAGACCCAAGCCTCCTGGGGAGGCTCCCTCTCAGTGCCCGCTCGCACTCCCTTCTTGATATGTACTTTCCCTTTCAGTAAACTCTTTGCTGTTACTTTTATCTTAAAAATAATAATAATAATAATAAGTTGCATTTGCCTGAGACATTTATCAGGCATTAGCAGTAGACCTGGTCTACTCTGCCTCATAGAATGAGCTCACCCACAGGCCTGCCTTTTTTTCCCTGCCCATCATGCTGTGACCCTAGCTGGATTGTAGGACTGTAGTGTGAGCCAAAGTCATCTAGGGCCCAGGCACTGCCCCCGTGCCTGCGGGCTCTTAAAAAATGTCTGACATTTTGCCAAGTGACCCCCACTTTACGGGTACCTTTAGTGGGAAGGGACCAGGGATGAAGGACCTTCCTGGGCAGCTTCAAAGGGAAAGCATTCAGAGGAAAGAAGCCCCAGTCCCTGGCTCTGTCATGCCTGCAGCTTCTCTCAGCTTCTGTGCCGCCTCTGTTTAGATGAGATACTGGGCTAGGGCAGGGATGGTAAATAGATTTCATTTTTTGGACTCCAATCAATTGTTCATGTCTGCAGGGGCAGGGTATTTAAAGGAGTCTGGGGAATATCCAGGAAATGGTGTGCCACAATGGATTAGTGATGTCTGCTGAGGGAGCCGTCATGGGAGAAAGGACTTGTGGCGTCCGGGCCAGTTCTTGGCATCCCTGCATAAAGCAGTTTCTAAAACCAGTCACTTGCTACCCCCATACTTCGGGCTTTCCTACCAGTGGCCTTGTTTTGCGTCGGAGAGGCAAAGCCTAGGCACAGCTTCATTAACCTGGACCACGTTAGAGCCAACCCAAGTAAGTGAGAAGTCTTCATCGTCAGGCGGCTCCTGCATACAGGGGCACCGTTACCTTTCAGTGAATGGAATCAAATGAGCTAGCAACTAGGTAACTGGCCCCAGTGCAGGGGCCCACAGTGATCCATGCTTAGCAAGTCTGACCACAGGACTCAGCGTGCCTGACCCATTCTCCTAGGACGCGTACTCCGGGCGCTGACGATGGGTACGACCGAAACGCTGATGAAAGCGGGACGTTTTTGAGGTAGAAAATCATGCAATGGGCAGCTTGGCTTCTATTTCAAATTGCCAGAGAATTTGAATTAGACTTGGCTGCACTCGCTGGGAATAAGCTGTTTTTGCAGAATTATATGCACAAGATGAGACAAAACAGTCCAGAACTAGATTCTCCCTGAGTTTCCTGATCTGTAAAATGGGGAAATAATACACCCCACGGGGCCACCCGGGAGAGTAAGTGAGATAAAAGGCGGAAGAGACCTTGCAGGTGATCTCGCTCACAAAAAGATGGTCAAAACACTGCTATTCCTTCTCCCCCGTACCACCTCCTATCTATAGTCCCCCTGAAAGCATAGCTCTCTTCTTACAATATGTTCGAGAAAATGCTGTTACAGATAGATTTTTTTAAAATAGCACCATACTTTTCGAATGACTCCTGTTAGCTTTTCTCAGAGGCTCTTCCTTCTTATTCTCAATGATTTTTCAATGGAAAAGGTCCCCCTAAGCCTTAAACTTGAGTTACCCTTGGTCCTCTGGGTGGAGTATCGGATGTTCCCGGGGTCCTGACGGGCACGTGTGTGAAGGCTTTTGTTGCGTGTCTGTCCAGAGGATCCTGAGCCACACAGTGAGCAGACCATGTCCACATCTTCCCTTGGCCTCAGCAAGTGTCAAAATCCAAATGCCACACCCACTATAGGGAGAGTCGGGACAGCAAAGGTGGCCAAGGGTCGGGTAGATACGAAGTGATTGGAGTGTAGGCATGCCAAAGGAGGGGATCTACTTGTTAAAAACGGGTAAGAAATTTGAAATGGAGCTCCCATTTCAGCCTTAGCCCCTGACAATCTTCAGGAGAAAGATGAAGTTCTCACTTAAGAAAAATCAAGACCAATTAAATCTCCGAGGCAAGGAGAGGAACCTACACAGCTGGAGGAGCAAGACCCCTGGTCACAGAAGCCAGGGGCTGGGGGGGCAGGCCTGGGAAGCCCGGGAGAGTTTGTGGGACTCCTGGCTTGTTGGCTGAGAGGAGAGGTTCTAAGGGGACAACAGAGTAGCGCACGTACACCCTTTCTCCTGGCCTCCTGGAGCATCTGCCCCATCCTCTCTGGCCCTGGCCTGGACAATCTCATGCTTCTCTGTTGTCCTCTCTCCTGAGGCCTGGAGCGGAATGGTTCTGCAGCCCATGCCATGCTCCCCTGCCTGAGGAGCCTCCTCTGCCCCGCCTCAGGAGAAGGCCTGGCCAGCGAAAGACGAGTGGGTCCCTCACTTTCCCTCTCCTTCTTCCCCCTGAGCTTCCACTCCCTGTGTCGTGACACTGCCTTGTCCTTGCCCAGCCTCATCTCATTGCTCCTGAGGATGGGGCCGAGAGTGCTGTGGGGGCTCGGTGGGGAGGGGAGCGGGGTCTTGAGGTCAGAGGGCATGGGCTCCCCTGAGGAGCTGGCACCTGGAGGCCCAGGGCAGGCAGGGGTGTCCCCTCAGCACGTTCAGCAGCTTCCTCTGAGGCCCTTGTCCCCCCTCTGGATTCCCATGGACCTTACGGCCCCAACTACAGGGTAGTTTGACGACTGAGTTTGTGGAATGTGCTTGCAGCGGGGACGGGCACAGAGTCAATAAATCAAAATCAGTCAGTAAATCAGAGCAGAAATCAGTGTGTCCTGTGATCCCCGGATTGACATGAAGACTGTGAGCTTCCCACCCACAGAAACAAAGTCCTTCATTCTGCCCGGGGTTTCTCTGGGAGGCTCTGGACTAGAGCCTGAGGGAGGGGAAGGATTTCTGCGGATTGGGAAGTCAGGGAAGCGTGCGCAGAGGGAGAGGAAGTCTGGGGCTTGTGGAGGGTGTGGCTAGTCCGGTGTTGCCTGGAGCTGGTAGAGCCTGATGGGGGAGCCCTCGGCAGTTGAGATGGGCAGGTCAGATGAGCCAAAGCCCGGAGAGCTCAGACACCAGGCTCAGGATTGGACTGCCTGTAGGAAGCAGCAAGCAGCTTTCAGAAATTTGAAACCAGGCAGGTGATGTGATGCGGTCTCTGGTTTAGAAACATGATGTGGTCATAGTACAGCGGGTGGGCTGCAGGTAAGACAGAGCAAAGGCAGGACGGATGCAGGGACAGACAGATGTGGTCAGGAGGCGGCAGGGAGGCGGCCGGGAGAGCTGACCCTGGAGAGAAGGCGTGGCCCTTGGGGGGGGGGCGGGGAGGACAGTCACAGCAGGGGTAGAGCTCTGGGAGTTGCCCCCAGGGTACCCATTCAGAGAAAGAATTGACTGGCCTGGAACACAGAAAGTGAGGACAGGGGAGTCAAGAGGAAGCCCTCAGCGCCTGGCTTAGAAACCTGGGAGTGATCCTGCTGAGATGGGGAGCGAACAGAGAGGGAGAACGTGCCAGGTGGTACACAAGTATTTGGCACACTTGTGGGATGCCCAGGGACTGGGAGGCAGTGGAGAGCGGTGGTGAAGCGGCTGGTCTCAGGGAGTCCCAACGGCAGGAATCCAAATCCTGACTGGGCCGCTTACTAGCGGTGTGACCCTGGAGGGGTCATTTCCTTGTCCAGAGCCTCAGTGTCTTCATCTGTGTAATGGGGATTACGCAGTTCTTAGCTGCCTGAGAGGCTGTACAGGTCAGCGCAGAAGCGTCAGGAGCTATGGCTGGCACAGAGCGAGTGCTCAGTAAGAGGACGCTTGCGCCCCGTTAGCGGTCCTGCTGTTAGTTCTGGTGTCGCATTTGTGTCACCGTCCTGCTGGAAATGTCCAACATGGCCATAGGCCCTTTCAGGACAGGATGGACTAATTCAGGAGTCATCCATATCTCGGTCTGTGGTTGTCACCCTGATAGGGGTAGTCCTGGGGGAGGAAGAGAGAACCATCAGCTGCGTTCTTCTCAAACTGTGTCACCCTCCCCAATGGTGACATACCCCCCACCCCGCCCTCACGGTCCCGTGAAAAATCAGCATGGGCAACTGTCACCATCACCAAAGGGCATGTGCCACATCCAGCTGACTGGGGAGGCGCGAAGATGGACAGACAGCTGACGGAGGGGCAAGGCAAGGCCACAGGGTGATTGCATTCTCTCTCGGGGACGGCTCAGAGCAGAGGACAGAACCCGGGGATGCTATCGGCATTTAAGAGGCAAGACCAGAAAAAAAGAAAAAGCACTCATTTGAGAAACCAAGCTACCACTGTCCTAGGTGCCACCGATCTGAAATGTGCTCAGCCCTGCTGGACTAGACTTGAAGACCCCATCGGGGGGGTGTGCTTCTCCACGGGTCCGGGTGTGAGTTCACATCACACTCCCATTCAGGAGTGTGTGAGGGTCTCTTTGCTCCTTTTCCAGTTCCTCTTGCTCCTACTCCAGGAGAGATGGCATCCCGCCTTCCCCTGTGTCTGTCTAACACTCTGCCCTACAGCCCTGCCCTCAACCCGGTTCTGTGGTCTTTCAGAGCCCAGACATCGCTGGCCGAGGAAATGATAACAGTTGAAACTAGTAGGTAACAGTACTTAAGTGGGTATTTGATGATATTAGTCAGACTTTTGCTTACAAGCTGGAGATCTAATTCAAACTGACAGAAGTCCAAGACAAAAAAGCAGTTCATGTAATTGAAAAGTCTGAGCTGGCCTGGCTTTGAGCCCAGCAGGACCTAAACCATGTCAGCAGGCTTCGCTTCTCCCCATCCCGAGACTCCAATGTCTTCTGTGCAGGCTTCGCTCAGGCAAGTTTCCCCCCAAAGATCCAGCAGCTTCTCTCCGCAACCCCCATAGGAAGAGGGCTTGGCTTTGATGGCCATCCCAGCAAGTGTCCTGGAATGGAGGGGTTCGGGTCGCGTGTCCCACCAAGCTGAAGCCCAGGGTGGCTAGTTGAGCAGCACTGGTGAGCACACACAGTGTGCTCCTTTCTATCACAAATGGTATGTCAGTTCCCTCTTTCCCTTTGCTGTGATAACACATACTTTGTGCCTGAAACCACACAGGCTCACAGTCCTGGAGGTCAGAAGTCCGAAAGAGGTCTCACTGAGCTCAAATCAGGGTGTCAGCAAGATGCATGCCTTTCTGCAGGCTCTGCGGGTGAATTCCATGGCTTGCCTTTTCCAGCTTCTCGAAGCTTCCCTAATTCCTTAGTTCATGGCCTCTTCCATCTTCAAAGCCAGCGATGGCCAGTTGAGTTTCCCTCCTGCTGCATCACTCTGAAACTGATTCTTCTGCCCATCTTTTCAGCCTCTAGCGACTCTTGTGATCATTGTGTCTACCTAGGTAATCCATGTGCTCTCTTTATTTTAAGGTCAGCTGATTGGCAACCTTAATTCCTATTTGCCATTTAAAGTAACACATTCACAGATTCCAGGGATTAGGGCTCGAGCATCTCTGGGGGCTGTTTTTCTCTCCTGCCGCCGTCATTGTCTTAACTGTTGTGCAATCTAGCCAGCACTGCGCACATCCAAGGCCATTGGCTAACCTCATAACCACCCAGAGGGAGGGTACAGCAAATATCCCCCACTTTACCATCAAGGACACTGAAGACCAAAAGGTTCATCCTTTCCAAGGTCACAAACTCAGTAACAGTAGAGCCGGGACAGGATCACAGATCGACCAGACCCCAGAGTTTGGCTCCTTCCCGGGTCAGCTGGTGGAGGATTTCCGGAGTCTCAAAGTGATAGAGCACAGAGATTGTTTTCAACGTAGTGGAGGTGGATGGCTGGGGTGGTGGGAAAGTGGTCTGGCGCCAGGCCTCTGAGTTTATGTGCCGGCTCTGTCCTTTACTAGCAGCGTGACCTTGGCCGAGTCACCTTACTTTTCTGTGCCTCCCTTCATAAACTCTAGAATGAGCATTGCAGAACTACAAGGAATCACCGGGGCTGGTTTTATTTTGTTTTTTAAAGTCAAACAAATTCCTAGGCCCAAGTTTTTTTTGTGTGTGTGTAGCTTCAACCCGCTCTTAGTGGGAGAAGAAGCCACGTATGCGTTGCCTTTCACTTTGCTTTCCTCTTTTTCCTGTTTCCTCCTAAGACAGCATGGCAAGGATCAGCCAACTATGCCTATCTCTGAGCAGCCTGTGTGCTAAGAATGGTTTTATATTTTTAAAGGATTATATATATATATATATATATATATATATATGCAACAGAGACTGCATGTGACCCACCAAGCCTAAAATATTGACTATCTGGCCCTTTCCAGAAAATGTTTGCCAACCTCGGAAAGAACATGGCGTGGCAGCGGAGTTGACCAGACCTGGGTCTGGATCCTGCCCTGGATGGTCAGGGCCCAGTTAGACCTTTAGACCATGAAAGCACCATGGGGCCTCTCTTGGGGCTTTTCCTCCTGGTGGTGGCAGGGCAGGGGTGACGGTCAGTGTGTGATCGAGCACGTACTCTGGCCAAGTGCCATGGAATCTGGACTATAATCCCCATCACCGGCCCTCTGAGCAAGCATGGTCATGACCCCTCTGACACGTGGGGAAACAAGCAGCTTGGGAGAGCGGCACAGGAGTGGATTTGAACCCAGGCGGTCTGAGCCTGTGCGCTGCCTCTTCGTTGTTGCCATCGGATCTCCTTTCAGGCAAGGAAACTGTTGACTGTGCCTGCCCCCATTTACTTTCCTGACCTCTCTGACTTTCCCTAACTCTCTCTGGCAAAAGTCCTTCTCACTGTAAAATGGGAGAGTGGGCAGAAACAGCTCTAATGAGTCTGTGGAAAATTTGGTTCCGGCTGTCATCCATCCATCCATCCTTCTGTCTGTCCATCCATCCATCCATCCATCCATGCAGCAAACAGTACAGCACCAGGGACTGGTGAGGGAACATGTCTTTAACAGTGACAACGGGGGCAAACCCCAAGTCCCTGGGTCCTCTACGTTCATCGTGATGGGGAGGCACACAGGGAGACTCATTAAATTGCATCACACACCTGATTAATATGCTATAATTTGGGTAGCACCAGACTATGACAGCACCCCTCCCCCACCCAGTTGCCATGGCGACATTAATTCAACAAACAGCTCCTTAATAGTTAACAAAAATGATGCTCCTGACAGGCAAGCAGAAGAGCAACCGCATTACAAAGGGCTTCGAGGGGTCTATGAGGACATTTCTTTTTTTTTTTTAAGATTTTATTTATTTGACAGAGATCACAAGTAGGCAGAGAGGCAGGCAGAGAGAGAGGAGGAAGCAGGCTCCTTGCTGAGCAGAGAGCCCAATGCGGGGCTCGATCCCAGGACCCTGGGATCATGACCTGAGCCGAAGGCAGAGGCCTTAACCCACCGAGCCACCCAGGTGCCCCTACGAGGACATTTCTGTACGAGGCCATCAGTTTCCCCTGATCCCTCTATGCGCACCACCCATTGCCAGAAAATACAAGTGTTCTGGGAGCTGGGAGCCCACGTGATGCCAGGCCTCCGTTCGGTGCAGCAACTGAGCGTCGTCCCTTCTTTAATGCAGAATGTCACAACGGCTCCGTGAGGACGGGTAGCGTGATAGCATTATTAAACGCTTCTTTGTACGCCAATCTACTAATTTCACCCCTGCTTGCTCGAGGCTGCTGAAAGCCTTGTTTGCTTCCTGTGTCTTGAATCCAGCTGGATTGTGAGACGGCGTGTGGAGAGCCCGGAGCATGTGTGTGCCACTGTGAGAAGGAGCTCGTTTCCTCTCCAAGGCACCATCTGGTCCCACCCGGCCGATTCAGGAAGGAGCAGGTGCAGGGATCAGAAGACCCAGTCCTCTGCCCTCAAGGGGGCCGGTGCCAAAAGAGAAAAGACTGGGTGGACACAGAACGTTCTGTGGCAGCCTCGCCTAATACGATGGTCTGACATGTGCTAAGCACTGAGAAGGCACAAATTAATTACACATCCCAGACCCCCAGTGGGAAGGATGGGTGAAGAACTATAATAAAGTAGGGAGAATGGAGAGGGCTGTCAGGGCGATCTGTTGGCTGTGTGCTCTTAGGGAGGTTACTTAACTTCTCTGTGCCTCTGTTTGTTTGTTTGTTTTTCATCCAGAAACTGGAGATAACACTACCTATACGACAAACTGTTGTCATGAGGTTTAAAAAATGAAACAAACGTATAAAAAGCACGAAAACAGTTCTTAAAATACTCAAAACAGTAGGCACATGGTAAGTATTAAGTAACTGCTCGCCAGGATTTCAGGTTCCCATGGCACCATGCATACAATTATAATAATAGCTCACATCTATCAAGGGCTTACCGTGCCTCAATCAATGCCGTGTGTGCTGGCACCGTACTATCTCATTTAATCCTCATGGCAGTCCCGTGAGCTAGGGCCTCTCCTTACCTTCACCGCCATGCAGACGGGGAGGCAGGGGTTCACAGGGGTTGAGGAGCTTCCCCGAAGTTGTGAGGCTGCTAGGAAGAGGGGACGGGGGTGCAGTTGGTCTGTGATTCTCACCTGGCAAAAGGTGGGAGTGGTACTGGGGGCGGGGGCACAGGCATCCCGCTGGTAGCCCCTGGGAGAGCCATCTGGGGGACGGCGGCGGGAGGTGCCTTGAAGGCTCCTGCCTCTTCACAGTTAAAGGACAGGATGTGAAGGCAGAGGAGCAATTCTAAGGAGGAGGACTCTGAGGGGCTTAGAGCAGCTGCATTTGGAGGAAAACCATAGCCTGGGGGATTCTCCAAAAGGCAGATTCTTGACCTGGAATGGGTGCTTCTCATAAATAGGACCTACCTATTTAAAATATACTTTAGAGTTATTTTTAAAAAGTGGATTGGAAGAGGAAGGGTGAGACATAAGGGGGAGAGAAAAGCCTTTCGAATTTTCCATGTTCTTGTATCGGGATTTCGTTGGCATGATGCGACAGTGTCTACATTAAGTGGGTGTGTGTATGGAAAATGGAAACATTTTGCGCCAGTATCTCCAACAACAGAGAAAGGATAGTTTAGATTGTGTAGCAAATTCTAACCAAACCCAGAGCATACTGTACTTTTTAATATGCACATATGGATGTGTGTGTATCCATTACTTATCGCCATGAGAGCCCTTCATAACGGCCAGCCACCAGCCTCACTAGTGAACGACAAGAAGCATTTATTTAGCTTGTAATCTACAGGTGTTAGCCTTTGTGGGTTGGGTTCGCTCATGAACCCAGCAGTTGGACACCTTAGCTAAAGGTTAAGTGGCTCTGCTGATTGTGGCTGGGTTTACCCAGACCTTTGGGATTGGCTGATCTAAGATGACCTCAGCTGGGGCGACAGGGGTGAGTCAAGCAGGTGCCACACGTGGTTAGCCCTCCGGTAGTCTGGCTCAGGCATGTTCTCATGGTGGTGGCTGAGGAGCAAGGGCGTAAGCTGGAAGGGGCCAGCGCTTCTGCAAGCCTTGTCTTGCATCTTGTCTGCTAGCAGACATCCAGTGCAATGCCAATGCAAGTCACATGGCCAGTGTCACAGTGGGAGGCCTTAGCAAGGTTATGGGTCCAAGTGTACAGGTGGATACAGGGAGGGGATCCAGAATCAGGAATGTTATTGCAACCAATAACATATTTCCCAAAACCCACCAGATGAAAGTATCAAGCCATCTGGGAGGGGGAATCCTCAAAGACAAACTTGGAATAGTCCTATCATTTCTTCTGGTCTAGGAGCTACAAGGTCACCCTGACTGCAGAGGGAGTCCTTGATGCATGGCATGTAAGTCAGCATCTTTGTCTTTAACATGACACCTGATCCCTGACCCACGGCGCCTGCTGTGACCAGAGAGGAAAGGGGGACCGGGCATACTGCCAGCAGCACTTGGTCCAGATACATGGCTTGACCCTTCTCCACGGAGCAGGGACAGTACACCTCCGGAAACTCAAGGTTAGCCATGAGGCTCCTGGCAGAACTTGGTACCCAAGGTTTGCCCTAAAGGCAGTTTGTCTAGAAATACAGGTCAAATGAAACGAAGATCTGTCTAAGGAATTCTTTTTTATTCCACATCATTTTTTTTAATTGTAGCCCAATACCTTGAGTTGATGTCATACTTGATACTTCTCATAACAGTAAGGACTAGTATTATTCCCACTTCCCAGATGAGGAAACTGAGGCCCAGGGAGCTGAAGTGATTTTCTCAGAGTGTCAAAGCCAGGTGTGGAATGCAGCTCTCTCCCTCCCTCCCTCCTTCTCTCTCTCTCTCCCACCACTGATCTCCAACTCAGCCATGGGGACGGCGTTCAGATCCCAGCTCTGCCTCTTGCAGACATGTGGCCTTGGATATGTCACTTCCCTGACTTCCCGGGCCTCTGGGGAGAATCTTACCTCCCTGATTGGGCTGTCATGAGACAGAAATGAGTTTACAATGAATAACTAAGATTCTTGAGTTGGAAGTGCTCCTAGCGCTCTCCTTTAATCCTCAAAACCACTCTGAGAGAAGTACCATTCTTACCCCATTTTTATCACTGGGAAGCTAAGGTTCGGTGACAGAGTGCCCTGCCAGGGGTCCCCCCACGGCAGAGCTGGGGCTTGGACACAGGCTGCCGCCCCCAGAGCCTGGGAGTTTCTGCTTCCCACATGAAGATTCAGCAAGGACACTGAAAATACAAGCCATCATTGTCCCTCTGGAAGCTTGAGATAGAGAAGCACAGTGGAGAGAACATGCCCCAGAGAAGCAAAGGTAAAACCCTGCCCCCACTCTAATGAGCAAGGAAAACAGATGCTGGCCAGGCATCGGGTCCCTTCGGACAAGAGGAGCCCCGTGTTCGAGAACCCCTGGGTTCACACCCCCAAAAACAACAGGGAGAAAAATCCTATCAAAGCTTGAGTCCCCTGAGCCCTATGACTCGGAAGGCAGTGCTGTCATCTCTGTAAGTCCTCCCCCTTGATGAACCCTGAACGACCTAGATGACCAAATTCCCCTGGTTCATGCATTCTCACCACCAGTTAGCGTCATTGTTCATGGGAGCTCCTCCATCCTCCTCACACACCAGGTCTCGGTAAAGCTTTCTTTTTTTTTTTTTTTTAAGATTTTATTTATTTATTTGACAGACAGAGATCACAAGTAGGCAAAGAGGCCGGCAGACAGAGAGGAGGAAGCAGGCTCCCCTGCTGAGCAGAGAGCCCGATTCGGGGCTCGATCCCAAGACCCTGGGATCATGACCTGAGCCTAAGGCAGAGGCTTTAACCCACTGAGCCACCCAGGCGCCCCTCGGTAAAACTTTCTAAGCATCTTGACATCAGCGCCTTTTAACTCCTGGAGGGAGGTTGGAGCAGGGATGAGTATCTGCTTTATAGTTAAAAAAAAAAAAAAAAAAAAAAAAAAAAAAAAAAACAAAGGCTGGAGCAGTGACATTTGGCTGCCAGCCTTTAGGGGAGGCAAAAGAGGTCAAGGCCAACACAAACTAAAACCATTCCTCTGTGTTCAGTCAGAATCTTGGGTCCAGATTTCTGTTTTATCATTTACTATCTGTGTGATCTTGGGGAGGTTACTTTATTTCTCTGTGCCTCTGTTTGCCCCTCCAGCAAGTGAGGTGAATAGTGTTTACCTCTTAGAAATGGTAAGACAGGGGCGCCTGGGTGCCTCAGTGGGTTAAAGCCTCTGCCTTCGGCTCAGGTCATGACCTCAGGGTCCTGGGATCGAGTCCTGCATTCGGCTCTCTGCTCAGCAGGGAGCCTGCTTCCCCCCCGGCCCCCCCCCACCTTGCCTCTCTTCCTACTTGTGATCTCTGTCAAATAAATAAAATAAAATCTTAACAAAATAAATAAATAAATTATAAATAAATAAAAAGAAAAAGAAATGGTAAGAGAATCAAGCAGCTCGTCCGTGCACGGGTTTCCAGCGGTCTCTGGAAGGAACAGACGAAGCATGGGGTAGATGCTACCTGTTGCCATTACTACGAGCCATTTTGATGAATCACAAATGGAAACAAAGTAGGGCTGGGCAAGTATAGTTTGTGGACAGAATCCTTATTGGGGGGATGAGAGTGGAATCGCGAAGAGATCTCTGGGGATGCAGATACCAAGGAGTCCATGCGGACAGGTGACGTGCCAAGGTCTCCCTGCTGATGAGAGGCCCCACGGAGAGGAGAGCCCATCTTCTCTGACCCCCAAATCTAGACCCTTTCTGTTACTCCAGGCTGCCTGGCTCTCCGGAGCAGGGAATCTGTCCCATTCCTGAGTCACCCATCCCAGCATCCCGTAACTCTCTCATTGTTGGAAAAATGCCCGCACCCATGTCGCTAATGGAAACCTCCCCGTCACCTTAAAACTTCCAGCTGGCAAATTTCATGGAGCTGTGAACCCAGGTTTGCATTAACCATGCAAAAAGGATACAGTGTGTATCTGAGCACACTTAATTAAGCACTAGGTTTAATTAACTTAAATCAATCTCCCTCCCTACTCCCGTGCCCCCCTGAAAAGTATAGTCCTTAACTGGAAGTTCTGATTTTAGCTGTTTCTAATCAGATCCCAAATTGCTAGCTTGTTGTCTTAATCTGCCTCTGAGATATCAGCCTTCCCTGTGTGATTAATCTTCCCTTTCTTTGGCCACGTTTCAGACAGAGACGAGCTTTGCTGCGCAGCTTATCATGTTGTGGTTATTGTTCCCTGAAAGGGATGAATGGGAGCAACTGCTTTTCCTTCCATAATTTGTCAAACACCCACACACCCCTCGTTTTATTTTTAATTCCAAAGTCAGCAGATGAGCTTTGCACTTTTGCAACTTGGCTCCACCTTCAAGAACCTTCATTAATTTTTTTAAATGTTTTTTTTTTCCTTCCTTTCACTAAAGGATAGTGACCTGCCCCACATTGCAAAATAATGAAATGCACAAAACGGGACCTTGGGTCCCCTGGAATTTCTCCTTTTCCTCCCAAGCCCACCAGGGCAACTGTGATGCCTGCCAGCTCCGAGGCCTCCTTCAGCCTGCCCGGTCCAGACCCCATGTCTCACCTGGACCTGAAGGGTTCCCCCCTCAGGTCTGGCTAGTCCTGCTGCTTGCAATCTGTCCTTCACACCTCAGCTAGAATTACCTTTTTAATATCCAAACCAAATCATGCCACTCCCAAGGATTGTAACAGTGAATAGCGTCTCACTGCAATTCAGCCGATGTCCAGACTCCGTCCCCTGACTGACCGAACCCTAAATAAAAGATCCTGCCTTCTCTGCCCATCCATCCTGTACCCTCTCCTCCATTGAGCGTCAGTCATGCGGGCTTTCTCCGTGTCCTTGGGGACACCAAGCCTGTTTCTACCTTTTGTACTTGCTGCTCCCTCCATGTGCAATGTTGTATCCTAACCCGGGTTCCCGAGAGAACAGAGGCTGCGACAAGGCTGCTAATGCTTGACGAGGGGACCGGGACAGATGTGCAGTCCCAGGCAGCAGTGAAAACAAGGGGAAAGGGAAGTAAGAAAGAGAAGACGATGCCGGATCGCTGGGCAGGTTAAGCCTTAAGTCCGACTCTTGATTTTGGCTCAGGTCATGAACTCAGGATCATGAGATCGAGCCTCACATCAGGTTCTGTGCTCGGCTTGGAGCCTCTTTAAGATTCTCTCTCTGCTTCTCCCTACCTCTTCCCCTCTCCCCCACCCCCCTGTATGCACTCACTCTCTGAAGAAAAAAAAAAAAAAAGCAGTTAGCACAGTTTTACACATTACATGTGGTTTAGGCGTTTTCCTTTGCGACAAGACCCGTGTGTTTAAGGAGCCGGGTGGCAGAAGGTGGCGGCTTGTGGGTTACTGTGAGGTGGCAGAGGGAAGGTGGAACCCGGAGAAAGCTAGAACACCAGCTGTGGACAGCTGTGGCTCATAACACACAAGGTAAACTGAGGTAGCCGGCGCACATTGGAGGTGTGTGCATCTGTGCAGTGTGTGTATTTCTGTGTGGTCCAGTCCAGCTGGATAGAGTCTGTCCACCTGCCGTTTCTGGTGGATGAACTTGGCCATGAGCACGTGAGAAACCCATGCCATATTCCACTCTGACACAGCAGTCCTGTTGGAACAGACTTGCATTTTCAAGACAGGCATTAGGGCAGACCCAACGGGGTTGTGTGTCAGAAAAGCCCATCCGGGTGAGAGCTCCTCCCTGCCTCCTGTCTCGTTCATCCCAGGTCCCTATCAGTCCTGACTCTCCTTCTTGCTCAGGGGGCCGAGCTGGGCCCTGGGAGAGCCACCGGAGAAGCCAGAGTCCTTAGACGGGCTGATCCGATGGGACCGGCCCGAAGCCGCTGCAGCCCCCACGTGGAGGGTATGACGTTGGCCATGCTGCAGCCAGCCCTCCCATGAGAAGAGAGGGGGCATCAGGAGCAAGCTGCGGGCACCCAGGGTCTGGAGGCCAAGCTGATTCAGTACATGTAGGGAGACACCTGCGCAGGGCCCAGTACCTGCTCTTGCCTGATCCTGGTTCTGCAGGTTTCCACTTAAAGACACCTCTTTGGGGTGGAGTCAGGGACCGTACACAGAGGGGCAGAACCCCAAACCAAAACAGGAAGCCCCTGGAGCCGGAGCGGGGTGGGGGTGGGGGGTTACAGTCGGTTCATGATTGCCCTGAAGCCATCCAGAAAACGGATCATCAGAGCAGGAGCGCGGGGACAGCCGCGACCAGCGATGGACAAGTGAAGCCGCGGGGAGCGGGCGGTTTCGGGCAGTATTCTGGAGAGGGGCCGCTGGACTCGCCGATGGAGAAACTGGGGGGAGCAGAGGAGCAGGCCGTTGCCCGTCGTGACTCCTCTAGGGAGACCCTTCCTGCCTCGTGAGAAAGTCACCGGATTGTAGTTCAGAGACAGGCCCGAGGCCCGTTCAGTGTGGTATTTGGCAAGTCGGACAGCTTAAATCATCAAGATGTTGAATTCGTTGTCTCTGTTGGAAACATCCAGAAACCAGTGGGCATAGTGGCAGCGCTTGGCTAAGATCAAAGCAAACACACCCAAGATGCCTGAAATGCAGGGAGGCCTCAGGAGGCCCGGGGCACCGCCCGCTGCCCAGCAAAGGACCGGCCCCGCCCCTGGGGGTGGGGCTTCGTGCGGGAGGGCGGGGTGGTTTGGGAAGTTCTCCTCCAATTCTGAACGGTGCCTCTCAGCAGTGGGAGGAGCGAGGGGGCGGTGTTGCCCCCGGAGGACATTTGGCAAGGTCTGAGGACATTTTTGGTTCATCACAGTTGGAGGCAGAATCGCTGATGCCCTCCAGCAGTCGAGGATTTTAGCGCGCTGCTCCACGTCCTGCGATGCCCACGACAGTCCCCCTCAACAAAGTTAGGCGGCCCCACATGTCGCTTGTGCAAAGCTGAGAAACCCTGATTATATCCTGAACACCCAGCAGTTGTGGGGAAAGGCCTTTTCAGGCGTGTTGCAAAATCCCATAGTCTGGAACATGTGACCGTGTGGCCTGGTGGGGTCTGCTGGTAACCACGCCAGATCTAGGAGTTTCTTGCTCTGTGCATTTGAGACAGGTTAATGGAGAGTTGAGTACACATATATTTAGCTCAGCATTTCCGAAAGGCTGCCGATTCAGGAAAAATTCAATTACAATGCACAAACCTACTGTTAAAAGTTAAACGATACACCCCCAAAATTGGAAACAACGGAAGTGCCCTTCCGTAGGTAAATGGGTAGGCAAACTACGGTGTATCCATGCAATGGTGTGTTATTTAGTCATAAAAAGAAATGAGCTGGGCGCTCAGGTCAGTTGGGCCGCCGGCTCTTGGTTTCAGCTCAGGTCATGATCTCTGGGTCCTGGGATGGAGCCCCACATAGGTCCCCTGCTCAGCGGGCAGTCTGCTTGTGCATTCTCTCTCTCTCTCTGCCCCTCGTCCCGTACATGCATGCTCTCACGCTCTCTCTCTAAAATCAATTAATAATTAAAAAAAAAAAGAAAAAGAAAAAGAAATGGGCCAATAGGCCAAGAAAAGATTTGCAGGAGGCTTAAATGCAAATTGGTAAGTGAAAGACGCCAATTGAAATGGCTGTGTACCGTGTGATTCCAGCTCGATCACATTCTAGTGAAGACGAAATGAGAGAGACAGTAAAAAGATGAGTGGTTTCCAGAGATGAGCAGGGAGGGAGAGAGGGATGCCCGTGGGGGTGGGGGGACACGGGAAATTTTATGGCAGGGAAAATCTTCTGTGGGATACTAGAGTGGGGGGCACATGTCACACATTTGTCAAAACCCATTAAATGTACAACACGGCGGAGCGAACCCTTAGGTAAACTACAAACTTTGGTTAATCATCAGTTTGGTTGTTTCACTATAATTTCATCAATGGTAACAAATGTCCCTCACCAGTGCAAGATGGTGATAAGAGGAGAAATGGAAGTGGGGAGAGGAATGCTATGGGAACTCTGGAGTTCCTGCACATTTTTTCCATGAACCTCAAACTGCTCTAAAAATCAGTCTATTAATTTTTAGGATGTTAAGCAATATAACAGAATTAACAAAATTATTGTAATTATTATAATACTAACACTGAGTGCTTCCAAAGAGACAAACACATAATAAAAAGTCATCCCTGTCATGACTATTATTGGTGAAGACATAATGGAAAAACAGTAGAAAGACTGGTTCCCATTTAGAGAACATTACTTAGGTCCAAGCAGATAAGATGTCGAGCCTTATCCATTTAATCCCCATCATTGACCTGGAAGGAATGTCCTGTTATCATCATCTTCATTGTATAGACGAGGAAATGGAGACTCAGAGGGGTTAAGTCACGGGCGCAGGGTCACAGAGCGTCAGAGGCAGGATTTGAAGCAGATCTCATTTCTAGGCTCATGTGCACACACGTGGGAGTGTGTGTGTGTGTTGTGTGCTCACACACACACAACAGAGAAGGGAGAGGGTTGGGGTAATTGGTGAGTGTGAATGGATAAAAGGAAAGGAGAAGGAAAAACATCAAGAAGTGGGAATTCACATACACACAAATGAAGTTTCTCCCCTTCCCCTGCCTTGTGTCTGGGTCTCTTCCTGTGGGTGTTACCGCTCTCTACCCGCCTGACCACCAGGGCTCATCGTGGGAGGGGGCGTGGCAGTGACCCAGGCTGACCAGTGTTTCCCTTGGGCCCCGGCCAGCCTGAGAGCTGCATCTGAAGCCAGCCTCCTGCCCTGGGTGGTCCTGGAGAGAAGGCCCGAGGTTGTACAAAAAGCTCCATCCAGCAGCAGGAGCCCCGCCCCCTTCCCCAGGGGTGTTCTCTTTTCAAAGGGGAATGTGAGGACCAGGCAGCAGCCATCTCATCCTGAAATGGGGACAAGCAACTCAGAATCCCAAAGAGCCACCTCTAGTCCCGCAGATAGTGCCTGCTGCATTCAGAGTCCAGAAACAGCCTCTTGTCTCCTTCAGAAGGTGCTAGAATGAATTGTCCTGCACCACCCCATTTCCTGAGGGCTTCTGGTCAGGCCACTCTGGACCAAATGGTGAAGCAAAGATCCAGCCGCCCCATCTGGCATTTTCACGTCTTTATAAGGTGATGTCATACAGAGAAAGAAAGGAGGCATTACTCTCTCTCCTACGTTGGTCTAGTCTCCTTTTTATCCATCTTAGTATCTAGACCCCCATCCTTCACCACTGACGGAGAAGCCCACTCGAGGACCTGGATTTTGTCCTGGCCTTCTCTGCCTTCTGCCCTGTCTGTACAGCGCCTGGCACAGCGTGTCCTCAAGAAATGTCTGAATGGCATGACACTGAATGACTAACAGTCTTGACTGACCACGGGCCAAATATTCAGAGAGGCATTTTTCTGCCCACTCCAGGAGATTTCAGGATGGCCTCATAATTCTCATATTGTTTTTCAATCACCAGAATCGATCCCCACCATCCCTCTCCACAGGGTCATCGCCAATGAACTGTATGAAATTGCAATTAACGTTGGCATTTGTCTCCCTCGCCCTCCCTTCCTGCAAGGGGGCACACAGGTGGTGGCAAATTGACGAGCCAATAGTAATCGCATCATAGGGGAGGTGTGAGCATTGGCAAGGGCTTTTGCAATTAAATTAGGTGGAGAAATTTAGTTTCCAAGGAAGGGACAGCAAGGGGGTGACGCCTGCTGCAGGGGACCTGGCTTCTCTTCAGAGGCACTGCGGGAGATGCTGCTGCCCGGCCCAGGAAGAGGGTGTGGCCGCTGGGATTATTTCCAGCATAATTGGCTTTGCGCAGCTCAAGTTTTAGCAAGCAATCAATTTCTATAAGCCCTTTTACAGTTGGAATTCAGAAGCAAATCTGTACGTGCTCGCTCTGAGCATTTTTTGTTTGCGTGTTCGTTCTGTTTCCTTGTTGTTCTCACCAGGATCTAGTACCATCTTTTAAAAAAAATCCCCCACCGGATCCTGGAAAGATCCCGAGTCTTCCCACCTGCCAAGCCAGACCCTTCCCAAAGAATAGGCTTTATTAAGAGTTTCAATCAGCACGGTCTTAATTTTGTTTCTCTCCTGCAATCAGGGATTCATCAGCTCATAGTTCATTAGAATTACTCTTATCGCCAAGAAGAGCACAGCTGGGCACTCGGTGTCTGGGTCTGGGCCGGAGCTCTTTGCAGACAGGAGGGGCCGATGGCAAAGGCAGAGCTGGGGACTCCATCCTGCCAGGTCCACGGATGCCTCTTGGAGGCAGAGGGCTAAGGAGGGAGGCAGTCTGACCGCCAGTCTGGACCCACAGCCCTTCTCTTCTCCCTGGACTGACTCTAGAACCTTCCTACAGCTCGTCATGGTGACTTTTTTTTTTAAGGCACATTTTTTTTTTAATAAGAAGGGATGAGCTTTCCTCTAAGAAATCTTTTATTCCTGCCCATTTCTCTGGTTTTCCTTTTGCATAAAATGGGCAGAGACCAATCTATTTCCTAGGATTCTTGGGACATAGGGAATATAAGGTAATTGGCATTTTCAGCAGTTCCGTTTTATGCACTGTACATGCACAATGCCCTTTAATTTCTGCGGAAGCACTGAAGTGATTTTTTTTTTTTTTGGTTCATATGTTTATTCGCTCTGTAAAAACATTTTATCGAGCGTCTACTACATGCCAAATATTATGTAACATGCTGGGGCTGTAGTCACAAACAGGCACAGTCCCTGCTGACAAGGAAACTGGGTTCTAGTAATTGCTCTTCCACCATTTCATAGAACAAAACACCGAAGCTCGGAGGCATTGTCACTTGCCCAGGGTCACACGGCCACTTGTCCGGCTCTGAGGGGAGTCCCCGCTCTGCTGCCCTTGCTGCATTCCTGGGGCTGAGCACAGTGCTAGGTACCAGAGCCTTGTCAGTGTCCGAAGCTTCCCCTCCCCCACACAACACTCCCTGGTTTGTTTAGTCTTGATTACACGTCCTCAGGGAGAGAACAGTGTCTGGGGATTAGGATATAATGTGTATGACCTCAGAGAAGTTGTTTAAGCCCTCCGAGCCTCAGTGTTCACGCCTGTGAAATGGGGATACGTACAGCACTTCAGGTTATGATGGACTCCCAAATGCCCAAGATATGAGGATGTCCTTCAAAGGCGGAGATGTCCTGAACCGGGAGGAGTTGTTTCTCAGCACCCTGGTGGGCCTTGGGTGTCTTGGGAGCCTTTCATCTGCTCCTGGCACAGGGCACCGAGTTTCTTCTAGATCGTGAGAGGCGGTACAGCCTAGGAGTTATGACCGTGGTTGAAATTCCAGCTCCCCATTTACTGGTGATCTGACCTTCAGCAAGTCATTAAACTCATTGTGCCTCAGTTTTATCATCTATGAAATGGGAGTGATGATAGCACTTACCTCAGAGCTGTTACAAATTACATGATGGTGTTCGGACAACAGGAGCCACTCTGACTCCGTGATTTCTGCCCCGCGGCTCCATTCTTAAAGAGCTCAGCCAAGCCCCGCGATTCCAGAACGTCTCTGATGATTGCATTTCTCCGTCCGAAAATCAAATCTAATTGTTTCTGGAAAACATTTGGCCCTCTCTTCGGTTTTAGAGTCCTCCCCTTCAGACTGGGAGGGGTTTTTTCGTTTTGGTTTGTTTTGTCTTGGTCTGTTTGTTTTGTTTCTTTAATGTGGTGTTCAGAAATTTAATGGAGCAATTTCATTTCCATTTAGCAAAGTAGATTGTTAAAGGAACAGGAAAACTGGAGACCGGGTTCTCATCCCAGGATGTTACCTCACACGCGGAGCGGTTTTCGTGATTTTCTGACGAAGAACTGAGAGACGGTTCCCCCCCACCCCCCGAAGTGACTCGGTGGTAAAGCCTCGTCTCTCAAACCCTCATCAGCTCGGTATAACCAAACAGCTGTTAGTGTGGGCCAAGCGAATTGAGCCGTCTAGACACAGGGACAAGTCCCTGTCTGTGTGTAAAGGATGGCTTTGTTCTTCTTGCCAGGTGTGGTGGCCCAGATCACTGGAAGGCCACATTTTGGTTTATGGGAGGCCTCCAGCGGTCTTGCACAACCTGGAAACCCCAATTCATGAGGAGACATCATGGCTCTCCGTCCTATGAATGGCACATTTCAGGACCTTCAAAGGGAAATCAGCAAAGCAATACTTGCTGATATGTCCACGCTGTGCACATAAGCCACCATTCATTCAGCATCTCCATGGATGGGGCAGACCTTTCCTAGGCGCTTGGTACACGTCAGCTCTAGTGTTTACCCAAAACCCACCTTATCCATGAGAAAACTGAAACTCAGAGAGGTCAAGTGACTGGCCCAAGGAGACCCAAAACTGTGGGGTTAGGGAGCAAGGTCTTCTTTATTCCAGAACTCTTACTGTCCTGGTGAACCACTGGGGAGACATGAGGGATGAGAAAACAGGAGAGCCTCAGGGAAAGGTGGTGGGGGGCGGAGGAGATGGTGTTAACCATCAACGGAAAATTGTTGCCACTCATCATGGGTGATGTTATGAACTGTTCCCTTTCAGAAAAGGACCTAAAAACGGATTAACAGATCCATAGTCGACTCAGGTTTGAGAAAGAATGAGGTGGGCAGGCGTGAATCCCCAGTGTCAGAAGCAGAACTCTGCCCAGTCGTCCTGCTTCTGGGTTTCTTTCCTCCTAGCTGGCTACCTCACAAGCTTCACGCCGTAGGATTTTCCTTCCAGTCCAGGGAGGACCACGCCGGCCCATTATGTCCTGCCCACAGAAAAATACTAGCGGCTAATACTTATGTAGCGCTCTCTGTATGCCAAGCCTCGAGGGAAGCATTTGCCCATCTTAACTTCTTAAAGCTTCCCAAGGATCCTGTGAGGTAGACACCATCATTGTGATTGTGTCACAGATACGGAAACTGAGGCACGGGGAAGCTAAGTCACTCGCTAAGTCACTCAGCTAGAAAGCGGCCGTGGGGACCGGATGGGTGCCAGGCAGGCTGGCCCCGAGCTGTGGCACCCGTGGGCTCCCTCCCCAGCTCAGCAGAACCTGCTCCTGACCTTGTTCTTCCAGTCGCAGCCTTGTTTCGCCCCAACTTGTCTGATACTCACTCACTAGATCTCCTCACGATTTTGCAGAGTCCTGGGTGTCCAGGCTTAGGGGTTCAGTTAACAGCCATGGAACATCCCTCCATTCAGCAAACCTGGACTGAACCCCCGCTGGGTCCAAAGCACCAGTCTAGGCACTGAGTCTGGGTCCTCATTCTTCCATCCGTGGAATTCCGAGTCTCCTGAGAGTAGGGTACATCTTGAACTCCCCTCGGTTTCCAGAGCTAGAGTCCCACAGAGACCCCCGCCCGCAGCACTGAGAGCATTTCTTCTTCCCGACATTCTCACTTTTTCTTCCCCATTCCTGTGTGATGGCAGCAGGAATGTTGGCCTCACCACGTGGAACCTGCTTGGCTCATAGGAGGTGTTCAGTAGATGCTTCCTTGTAGTCAAAGCTCATTCCTGGCGTCGTCTTTCCAGTTGGATCCACGCAGGGATGGTGGACAACTACACCAAGAGAGAAACTGCGTAACTAAGTAGCCATACAAGGCTGCAGAAACAGGGTATCCACTTATGGCATCCTTCAGGAACAGCCACTTGAGTTTGGGATGTTGACCCTAAGGACAAATGCCATCGTGGGGTGGCGGGGAGAAGGCTGGGGGGGGAGGGGCGTTGTTGCCTTTGTCTTACCTGCCTCTGAAAACACTATGCCTTAGCCTCCCCTGAACCCAATTCCTCATCACCCCTCCCACCCCACTTCCCAGTCTCCTGACTTCCATGGAAAATCAATGTATTTCAAGTAGGAAACAACTAATACAGAGCAATTTCACCTGAGGTGGAAATTATGCAGGCGGCTTAATGCAACGGGAGGGAAAAGACAAAAATAAAGTGGTGTCAGCTAGTACAGTCACACTCGGAATTCCGAGCTGCCGCTTTAGTCACTGCATTCGTAGTGAGGCGGGCAGGCTGCACGCAGGACCCAGTTAAAACTAACATTCTGTCAAGTTTTAGGCTTTCTGGAAAAGAATGTGAATGGAAAAACAAACGGCAGATGTTTGTTCTAATCTTCAGCAGGGACATGAAAATGTTTTGCAGCCTTCAAAGTATCCTGCTTTTTCCCTCTGCCCCTGCCTCACCTAAGGGGGGGCAGGGGCGGGGGGAGGGTGCCCTCTGGGAGCAGGATGATCTCATGGAGGCCAGTTTATGGTTGGAATGATTTCTCCTCACATGTGAGTGCCAATTTCTGAGGCTCAGTGACATTCAAATTGTGCTGGTCCTCCATTTTGTCCTCGTGTGGGCTTTCACGTGGTTGTTTTCAAAGGCTCCAAAATGGCAGTTGGCCACTGCCCATGACATCACAGCGTCCTTGTCGGGCATGAGCCCTTGCCCACTCTACTCTTCCTCCTCCTGGAAGCCGCAGGATTTGTTGTCCAGCCCGGAAAAGGTGGCTCTGAGATTTCAAATGTCTGCTTACCAGACCACACAGGTACTGTTCTTAGTATTCTAGCCCACTGTAATTGCTTTGCCATAAAATGGCCTGTTTCCTACATGGATTGCGTGCCTATTTTAAGTGGCATGGACAAATATTATTTCTTTTCATAGTTATGCATGTATTCTCAGGAGTATTAAGGAAAAAATGTAACTAGCTGATCAAACCTGTGCTTTCATGGGATTATTGCTTACAATGATGCTAGAATTTACCAAAATAAAAAAATAAGAAGAAGAAGAACAGCATGGGTAGTATTTGTCTAGGGCGTACTTCACAACATGTGGTACAAATGACAAACGTTAGAGGAACGAGACTAGAATGTGAACATTTTCAGTTAACTTTTTTTTAAAGATTTTATTTATTTGACAGAGACAGCAAGAGGGGGAACACAAGCTGGGGAGTGGGAGAGGGGGAAGCAGGCTTCTCGCAGAGCAGGGAGCCCAGCGTGGAGCTCGATTCTAGGACCCTGGGATCATGACCTGAGCCGAAGGCAGACACTCAAAGACTGAGCCACCCCGGCGCCCCTCAGTTAACTTTTTTAAAAACTCCCATGCCTATGGTCTGTTTACCCCTTGTACTCCTGGAAGAATGGAAGAAAAATGTCAGTGGGCATCTGAGTCACTGTGGGGGATCCCTCATAGTCTCACCAAGAGAGCTTTGCTCAGTGGAGTAGAGGTGAGGCCCTGGGATTTGCATTTTAATTAGCTCCCGAGGTGGGTTGGAGGTGTGACTTCCCAAAGCATTGCCTCAGAACACGCTTCCAAACAAAGATGGGTCCACTCTGCCACGGAATGTTCACTCCCCCCGCCCCCACCCCGTGAGCCACGCCTGCCCTCTGGGAATAAAATCTTCTAAGGGCTAATTTAATTGTTGAGCGATGCTTCCTCTTTGAAACCACTGGGACATGCAGATTTGGGGGCTGTGTGGCTAGTCTGGATTTCGCACTCTCAGCACTGGGGACGGTTTGGGGCTGGCTGGTTCTTTGTTGTGATGGATTATCCTTCCATAGTAGGATGTCCAGCGCCCGCCCTGGCCTCTACCCACTGAATACTAATGTCGCCACCCACACCCCCATGGTTGTAATGACCAAAAATGTCTTCAGACGTTGGCAAATGTCCCCTCTGGGGACAAAACCAGCCACCACTGAAAACCACCAGGCCCCTTCAGAAACTTTATTCTCCCCTGATGAGTCTTTCCAGTCACAACTGGACTCAGAAGAGGATGGTGAAAAGGGTTTTGCTGGCTTCCCATGACGAGGACTGATTTACTTGAAAACTCAGGTCCCTGCGTGTGAAAAATAGGCTCCCAGAGAAATTATTCATAGCTCTCTGGCCCTGGAATTTGTATTCTGCTCCTTTTTCAGGAGCCTTCAGGCCCGTGGTATGTGAAAAAAGAATGTTTTATGGAGTGCATGAAGCAGAATGAGTAGCTTGCAGCCTGGCATAAACCTACTTTAGATCGGCTATAAATTCAAGGAACTTCACAGAATCAGAGTGTAGCTGGGACGGGTCAGCTAGTGGACTGCCCTTCAGGGGGACATTGACTGAACCGACAGGTGTCACAGCCTTTCTTTGTGCTGGACACTACAGAAGCTAGTGAGGGTACAAAAATGAAGACGGTCAGGTCCTTTCCCTTAAGGGGCTTAGGTCCCTTAGACCTAGAGTCAAGCAAGTGTCCCACAGAGGCAGCATGACATAATGTCCTTAGCCATATGGCCTGACTTCAAACCCCACTCCACTTACACCAGCTGTGTGACTTCCAGCAAGGTCCATAACCTCTCTGTACCTCTGTTTCCTCAGCTGTAAATGGGTGGTAGAAATATAACTGTGGGGTAGAACTAGGGGTTTATGAGTTCGTATCATAAGGCGCTTAGAAAGGGCTGTGTTGGAAAGCCCAGTGGCGAAGGGCAGATCTTGGAGTTGGGAGACTTGAGTTCACATCCTAGCTCTTCTGAGCTTAGCCAAGTTCAGTCTCTTTGAGCCTCAAGTCCTCCGTTGATAAGACAGGATGACCACACACCTGCCCCACAGGATGATGGGAAAGATGACATGAGCTGGTCTGTGAAATGTCCAGGCCAGCCTGCCACACAGTAAGCACTGAATAATTTGTTATTTTGTGTTGTTATTGTTGTAATTATTGCTATTATAAATGGATTTTTACTAAACTCGTAAGAGATCAGAGACCACTTATTTCGAGTGAAAAATGAGATAGCCAAGGGCCCAGACAATTGCATCAGTTCCCTGACACTGTCCAGAAATGGCGAGAAGGAGCTGGGTTCCAAAGGCCATCTGGGTGAGCACGGAATCAACTCAAGGGAAGTGGTTCCGGAATTCATACGTGCAGAGCCCCAGACCGGGCCTTGGTGCCACAGCAGCTCTGTGGGCTTCCCCCAGGGCTGGGCCACTGCTTCTCCCAGCATTCTTCTAAGCATATTCTTTATTTAGATGTATTAATAACTTTGATGACTAGGACAGACACTCCAAACTGCCTATTCTGCTTCTTTCTTACCTTTCTTACCTGTGTTTAAGATAATTTTGCCCATAACTAATCTTTTTTTAAAAGATTTTATGTATTTACTTGAGAGAGAGAGTGAAAGAGCACAAGAGCAGGGTGAGGGGCAGAGGGAGAAGCAGACTCCCTGCTGAGCAGGGAGCCCGATGCAGGACTCGATCCCAGGACTCCGGGATCATGACTTGAGCCAAAGGCAGATACTTCACCGACTGAGCCACCCAGGCGCCCCATGCCTAATCTGTCTTATCTCCCTGACGCGGGATTCTGCCAACAGATTCACAATGACAGGCAAGAGCCTTTAGTCTCTCTCTCCAAAAAAGTATTTGTCAGGTGTTCATTGTGCCACAGGACAGAGAAATATCAAGCATGACCTGGGTCTTTAATGAAATTAAAATCCAAATGATGACATGAAGTCCCACACCTTCACTAATTATCCATGTCCTGGGATGGGCTTCAGATTCAGATGGAAAGTCTCGGGGAATAATGACCATATTACCCCAGCCAGACATCCCAGAAAAACTGTGGCCCCCACTCCCAGCAGCAAAGAGTAAGTGGGGAACCTAAACTTCTACCCTCCCTTGGTAGCAAGGGGCCCCAACCTTGCCCTTGCCCCCGCCCCACCAGGGTAGTGTCAGAGAAGGCAGGGTAGGGAGAGGACACTTTCCCACCACCACCCAGGGGTCATGACACCCACCCTGGTGCCAGTGAAGGCTACACAGAGGCAGTAAGGAGGCACTACTAACCCTTCCCACCTCGAGAGGAATTAACAGAAGCCTGTGGGGAGCTGGAACTTCCGTCCCTGCCCAGTAACGAGGAAGCTCCCCACTTGAGCACCAAGTGAAGGCCATTGAAGAACTTGGACTCCCAGCAGGCAGTAATGAGATGGTACCGCCCCCTTCCCCTGTCAGAGCAGTATCCGGGAAAGCCAGCTAAGACACGTTTAAGAAAGTTCCAAACTCTCCTATTACCCAGTTTAAAAATCACTCCTACCAAAAACCAAGAAGACCTCAAATTGAATAAATGAAGGACAATCCACAGATCCCAGCAACACCAAGATGACCCAGGGGTTAGAATTATCTGACAAGGATTTTAAAGCCGCCATTACAAAAGTGCTTCAGTAAACAATTATGAACACACTTGGAACAAATGAAGAAAAAAAGTCTCAGAGAAATAAAAGGGGAAAAAAAGAACCACATGGACATTTTAGAACTAAAAAATACAATAACTGAAGCTAAAAATTCACTGGATGACCCCAGTAGAATGGAGGGGACAGAGGAAAGAATCTGTGAACTCGATGATAAAACAGTAGAACTTACCCAGTCTCAAGAGTAAAGAGAAAATAGACTTGGAAAAAAAGGGAACAGAGTCCTGGAGGTCTATGAGACTCCAGCAAAAGATTTAATACTCATGTCATCAGAGTCCTGGAGAGAAGAGGAAGACAGGGGGACTCAAAAACTATTCAAATAAGTCATGGCTGGAAACTCCCAAATTTGGGAACAGACATTCAAGAAACTGAGTGAATCCCAAACCAGGTAGACCCAAAGAGAGCCACACCAAGACACCTCAAACTCAAACATCTAAAAACTGAAGACAAAAACTCTTGAAATCATTGAGAGAGAAATGACACTTTACTTACAGGCAGAATCAATAAGAATGGCAGATTTCTTATCAGAAGCCATGGAGACTGAAAGTAAGTGCCACAGTGTTTCTGAAATAACTGTCAACCTAGAATCCTATATCCAGCAAAAATATATTCTTCAGGAATGAAAGGGAAATCAAGACATTCTCCTATGAAAGAAAAGTAAAGGAATCTCTTGTCAGCAGACATACCCACAAAAAAATGGCTAAAGGGAAGTTCTCGAGACATGGGGAAAATGATTGAAGAAGGAATCTTGGAACATTGGGAAGGAGGAAGGAACACAAACTTGTTTTCTATTTTGCTGCCCATCTTGAAGGAAAAGGACCATAAAAGCAAAGCAGTGAAGGTTTTGAAAAAGGACAGTTTTAAGTCTTAAGGATTCTTGAAGGAAGAGAGGAAGACTTGATTTCTGTCCAGGGCAGAGAAGTGGTCTGGGGACATGACAAGGGGACATAATCTGCAGCTGGTACACAGAGGTTCTTGCTCTTTTGAATCAGTAGAATAAAATGACTTGAACTAGAACAGAAATGTAAGACTGTCCAGCTTTTCCCTTCTTTTGTTAGGCTGGTGTTACAGTTTCTCTTAGAAACCTACAACACAACCATACTTACGTTAGACCACTACTCCATTTCCTGCAAAAACCGAGCTGCAGTTAGATAATGGGTGAGAAATTTTGGAAAAGTAGTATCAGTTTAAAACTTTTCTATCTAAATCCAATTTCCGTGTTGGATTAGGTAACGGTGACACCTGGGCCGTGAAAGTAACCAGTTTCCATCATGATCAGGAGACAAACATAGTTAACTCCAGCTCTTTGAAATGTGCCCTTGCAGTAGGAATTGAATAGAGGCCATCAGTTAAGTCGATCTAAGAAGGCAAAAAGTTAGCTGATGTTTATTGGGAGCTTATATCTCAAGTATCTGTTACATTTACAGTTACGTTTGGTAATTAATGAGAAATCGGAGACAACCAAGAGTCCATCAATGGGGTTGATGCTACATTTAGACAATGAAATCTGCCCAGGAGGATACGGATGACTCCTTACGTGTAGATGGGCAATGACAACCGAGATACATGGTTGGGTGAAAACACAAGTTGCTGAATAATGCATATAGTGCAATCCCGTTTGCACGTGGGTGGGTTTGCGCACGGGAAAAGGATGTATACTAAACTGTTAAAAGCAGTTACTTCTGGGGAGTGGAAAAGATTTTCGTAGGAATCCTGTGCTGCTTGGGTAATGCAAAAACTAAAAATGGTTTCAACTTACAGGGGACAAAGGGCATGAAAGCCCACTGCATCCCAGTGATCGGTCAACTTGCCCAAACCCCTCTGAGCTTCAGGTTTCCTCACATTGGGAAATCTCCCAGGAGTGTTGGAAGAAAGTGACCAGACAAGCTACCTGGAAAGGGCCCAGCCAGCATGAAACGAGTCCTGGCCCAGCCTCCGTGTTGGGATGCCCAGGGCCAGGGAGTCCGGTCAGAGAACGTTTGCCCATGTGTAGAATGGCTAATGACACGTACCTCGTAAGGGTGCGGTGAAGATGACATGAGGTCACAGGTGTGTAAGTATCTGGATCGTAAGCTCTCAGGAGCGTCGCAATGTTGGTGTCTTTATACCTGCCCCCCAGCCCCTGGAATAGATCGTTGTAAAAGGCAGGTGACAAGCACTACAGGGGCATGGGAGGGTTGTTGTTTTTTTTTTTATCCAAACCAAATGGATTGTAATGCCTCCTGCTGCGTTTCCCAAATATACTTATAAGGAGAGATCACCTTAAGTGACAGTATGGTGGGGGGCTGCTGGCCAAAGGCAGAAGACCTGCCTCCATACTTGCCCGGTGACCCCATAATTCAGTTCACAGAGGCAGCAGGTTCTACGTGCGTGACATGGGGGTGACAGTCGTAAGCCCTGTTAACACCGTCTTCTCTTCAGTCTGACCTTAAACTGAAAAGCGTCTGGTTCCCATGCCCACCCAGCATTTGAGTATCAGAGACTGATTTCAAAATTAATTTGGCGGGGGGTATTTAAAGACACTTGCCAACGGAGGGCTATAACTGGGGTAATCACCACACAGTGAGAAGGCAGAGGGAGAGCTTTCATCTTTCAGAGAAGATGTCAGTTCTTGGCATCGTTTTCAAAAGGAGATGTTTGGCTGCTGGTCTGATCTGAGCGCACTCCCTGGGCCGACCTGAGCTCCACTGGCAGCTGGGGACATGGCCGGCTCCGGAGAGGGGGTGGGGGGTGGTAGCGGATTAATCACTTTTTCAATTTTCCTTTGTGATTTCCTCCCTTCCATAGATGTTGCTTAGTTCTAACTTGTTCTGTAATTTAAGATTTCTTCCACCTGGTTCCAGAAATCTGTGGGGGTTAGAACTCACCTGCATTGTGACAAATAGTTTATCTGATTTGGGCTTTGTCGCCAAAAGGAGGGAGATATGGTGAAACATAGGACAAATGAATACTCATTGCACTTTAAAGTTAATTTATAGACCTTGCCTCCCTGGAGGTTTCTAAAAATAGACGAAACACACATCATTCTGATTCACTTGCCTCAAGGGGCCAGGCCCCACACTCCTACTCCTCCTTCCCCCAGACCAGTTCTGCTTTTTGATTCCACTCACTCGGCAGAAACCTGGGAGGTGCCTGCCTGCTTCGCTCCAGCCTCCTGGGTGATTCTCCTCCATCAGCTTTCCACCCCTGCCGTCAGTCTCTCATTCAGGGCTTCCTGTCACACACCTGGTCTCTTCCAGAGCCTTCGCCTGTTTACCCTGACCCATTCTCCTTGCAGCCAGGCTGACCTGGGAAAGCACAGGTCTGATCACGCTTTTCACCTGCTTAAAACCTTTCTGCCTTCAGTGGCTCCTGGGAGAGTCCAGGTTGCCTGGGGCCTCTCCTCCCCAAGATCAGGCCTGTCCTGCCTCCCACCTCAGCCACGCTGCCCCCCAGCCACTCACCCTGTGCCCCCCCACCCCGCCCCACAGATGCGCACAGAACGGATCGGCTATCATTACCCCTAATCATACTACGCCTCTGAGCCTCTGCCCTGCAGCCTGCCTGCCCAGACAGCCTCCTTCCCTTTCTTGGTCACCTGGTAAACTCCGACTTGCTCCTCAAAACCCATCCCTCCTCAGAGCTGTAAATCAAACTGGGAAAAATCAGAGCCAGGCCCAAGACCTGCGGGACCTAATCAGCGTAATAATAACTAGTTTCTTTCTTGAACTCAGGGCACTTTCCTGTAGTCGCCTTAACTTTGTTCCTGCCCCAGCTCTGAAGGCAGGGCCTCTCCTTATCCTGGTTTTGCTAATGAGGTCACAGAAGTTCGGAGTTAAGGGACCTGCCCGAAGTCACCCAGCCTGCCCGTTCGCGGCAGAACTGGGGTTTCACCTCGAGTGTGCCTGCCGGGAGCCCGTCTTTGGTCAGCCGCAGCTCTCGGCCGTCCAGAGCAGGGTTTTTCAAGCTGCTCGTCACAATTCATGCGGGAGTTGTGAAATCCGTCTGGTAGGCAGAGCCGGCTACATAATTTGTGGGGCCCAGAGTGAAATGAAAACACAGGGCCCTTGTTCAAAACACCAGGGAAAAGCTTTTCCCCTCATCTGCAGTCTCTCAGAGTGTCCTGGTGGTTTTTATTCCCCACTTAATGTCACACTCCCTCAGGCACCGGAGGACTCGTGGGAGAGGGCAGACCCTCGGACCACGGCTGGGGACAGGGCGGCGGCAGCCCCCACCCCGGGCTTCACTTACACCACATAGGTCTGAAGATAAAATGATTAAGAACTTTGGGACAATGACTACAGAGCGTAAAAGCCCACGCACCGGGCCCCTTTGTGAGCCCTGTCCACTGTGTGGGTCGTGTCCCTGTTAGCAGGTCATGGCAGGAAGGTTTTTCGAAGTGAATAGAAAACAAAAGAAGGTATTAGAATACGCCCTCCGTGGTGAGGGTAGTATTCTGTTCGCTTTGTGTTTGTACGTAGGTCTACACACACACAGAATGGCCACATAAAATCTATTTCTCTCTCTTTTAAGATTTTATTTATTTGTTTGAGAGAGAGCACAAGTAGGCAGAACAGCAGGCAGAGGGAGAGGAAGAAGCAGGCTCCCTGCCGAGCAGAGAGCCCGACTCGGGGCTCGATCCCAGGACCCTGGGATCAGGACCTGAGCCTAAGGCAGCTGCTTAACCCACTGAGCCACCCAGGCGCCCCATAAAATCTGTTTCTTACTGTGGATCTCAGCCAAAGAGGTCTGAAAACCAGGGGGTCGGCCTGTTACAGCCGCTGTTGACCGCTAACTTTGAATTGCCCCCTCGCTCCAGGACGCTCAGAAGACAAAAGAGGCTACTGCCAAGGTGAGCCATAGAGAGTAGAGGTGTGGTTGGGCAGAGCTGGAGGGGGCCCGCAGGCCAGCCTCTCCGTGTCCTTGACCCTTTTCTGTCCTCTGCTGTCACCCCCACACCCCCAGACACACGTGCCTCCTCCTTCTTCCGCTTTCCGCCTGCTCTTCCCACAGGAAGGTCTTCTCCAGGAGGAGACCAAGTGCCCTGTAAGGAACTGTCCACCAGGACCCCCGGCTGACACAGGCTCAGAGTTCTAATTATTTGGTGGCCTAGAGGTCCCTTTTCACGTTTTTCATGATGGCTTCGTGAGGATGGTGGCCGGGCTTCCGGGGGTCATAACCTTGATCTTCACATAGCTCACTGTTTTGAAAATACTGTGCCTTTCCAGTGTGTGCCGCTAACACTCAGCATGGCCTCAGACAGCTCTGACCGGCAGTGACAGACACAGTCTGGGACGGGCTGTCAGGCACATCTCCAGACAGAAACAGAAAATATGGCCTGACGTGTCCACCGGCCCCCTGCTGGTCCGGGCCCTGGGCACTGGTCAGCCCACAGACGTGTCCTTTCAGAGAAGCCTCTCGCCTCCTGGCATCAGGCGAGCTGGCCTGTGTGACGGCATGGTCGCCGGGCCCTGGAAGGGACATGCGAGGGGAGGTGTGGTGGATGGCTAGCAAACAGCACTCCCAGGGACAGGGATCCCCCTCGCGAAGCCACAGATCCAAGGAGGACCCTTCTGTTCCCCGTGCTGTGCGCCTGGGGCTGCCAAGGGCTTCAAACGCCTTGTCTCCCAAACAGCCCCTTGCAGAAGGCGTTTTTATCTCCATTTTGCAGACGCAACCACGGAGGCTCAGAGAGCCACGTATTTATTCATTAGCAAATACGAAAACACCTGCTAGGCACCAGGTCCTCCAAAGACCGCGGCAGGCAGAGCAAAGGGGTCGTTGCCTTTGTGAACCTTACAGCACAGCAGGAGCCAAGAAGGAGTGGGAACCCGGATGTTTTTTTGACAGTTTTACTGAGGTGTGATTCACATTCTGTGCAATGCACTCCCCGAAGCGGACCAACAGTGGTTTTTAGTATATTTGTAGTCATGAAACCATCACTACCAGTTGAAAGTACTTTCCATCACCTCAAAAAAGGAGAAACCACGTGTCTGTTTGCAGTCACTTTCCAGTTCCGTCCAGCCCTGAGCCCTCGTTCTCCCCCAGGCCCCGGGCAACCGCTCATCTATTCTCTGTTCTCTATAGATTTGCTTCTTGTGGACATTTCATACAGATGGAATCCTATAACATGGGGTCTTTTGTGGCTGGTTTATCTCACTTACCGTGATGCTTTCAAGGCACGTACGAGTTATAGCATGTCAGCTCCCCGCCTTTTTTTTTTTTTTTTTTTTTTGCCAAGTAAGACTGCAGTTCATGGATAGACCATATTTTGTTTATCCGAGCTCAACTGATGGACGTTTCCACTTTTTGACTATTAAGAATAGTGCTGCTATGAACATTCATGTACAAGGGTTCCCGCAGCAGGAATCCGGATTTAAACCCTGTTCTTCCTTTCTCTAATGCCTGGTCACTGCACGCCTCAGCAGCTTCCATGCCCCAGAAGACCGTGCCTTCCTGAGCCTCCTGCCTCATGTTTTGAGGAGAAGAATTCATCGTCATGGACCACAGCCTTAGCAGAGCCTGGTAGACTTGCTGGCCGGTCTGAAACTCCCTCTGAGCTCCCCGGAGCCGGACCGTCCCGGAAGGTCTCCAGCAACTGTAGTCCTCTTTATCCTTCCTTCGAGACAGGAACAGGCAGAGAGCAAAGGATAAAGCACTCTGTCCCAAGCAACCCTGAACTCAGGGGGTTCGGGGACTAATTGAGAGGTTTGGGCGGGATCAGCAATGGGGCTTGAAGTGGCCCTCTTCTGCATCGGACTCGCTCGATGACCACGGAATGTGTGGTTCAAGTCACCTGTAGTTTTTCCCTCAGCCAATCACCAGCTTACCCGTCAAAGAAGGACTGTCCAAGAAGGACTGTGTCACCAGCAGTTGTTGATAGAAAGGAGGGCCGTGTGCCTAGAGCCCAGCAAGCTACCAAGTCTGTGGATGAATCCATCCTATAACTATGGCCTTTAGGAGCTCATGTGCCTCCTAGGTCAAGCCTTTCCTGATCTCCACCCACAGACCCCACACACTCTCTTCTCTGATTGTCTATGGTACCTTATGCTCCATTCATTCACAGAACTCAATCTGTTATTTCATTTCTGCCTGTGTTCTTATCTGCCTCCTTGAACCCAGGGAGAACAGCTAGCTCACTCATAGTCCAAGCACCTAGCACAGTCTGCGGTGCCTCTGGAAGGAAGCCCCTCCAGGAGGAGCTGCTGCTCTCATTCTGCTGCCTGATCCTGGCAGCCGGTTCTCTGCCAGGCTGCCTGGGCCAAGATGGCAGAGTGAACTAAGCCAGAAGGAACAGAAGAGTGCTAAAGGAACCTGAGTCCCACAAGCCAGGGTCACCATAACCACGAAATGGCACAGAGGGGAGAGAATGGGGCAGAGGGCACAGAAGCAAGAGCAGGTGGCATCTGCCTTCAAGTGACAGGCACGAGGGGCCCCCTGGTTATTTCCCAGCCCCGCCTGCAGACCTTGGTTCAGCCTGGCCCAGTTTCAAGCTCATTATTTGCTGCTGCCAGAGCGAAACGCTCCCTCCCATCCCTGGTTCCTGAGACCTGCCCTTTCAGACCCATCCTTTGGCATTTTATTGCCTACAAGATTCGCCACTTATCAAAACCCTGACTAATTAAAACTTGCAGCTGATTTCCTTTCTTAAAACTGTGGACTTCTGCTCACTAAGAAGTCTTACAGGTTAATTCAGAGCCTTAAGTCAGCTCCTGGAGAAGTCGTTTTTTCCCTATTGCTTTGTTATCTGAGTTCTTTCAGCTCTCTCTTGGATTTTTTGTGATGTTCAAAGCCTGTAATTCAGTTATTCCCAGAGAAACTGCTTGGCGGGGGCTCGTCCCTCTCTCTCTCTCTCTCTCTCTCTCTCTCGAAGATTGTTCTGGCTGCAGTGAATCTTGGACCACTATTCCCAAAGGGGGGAATCTTGCCTTTCTTCTTTGCCCTCCCTGAACTTAACTTTTTACTGGGTCTGTCACGTCGGGTTCTTTGCAACCAAATCTGGGCCTCTTCTGGGCCAGGCCCCCTCGGTGCTCCCCTTCTTTCTGAGAACAGCCGTTAGCATCTTAAAGTCCCGGCAGGCTGCACCCGAGCCCCCGAGCACCCACCCACCCCGTCTCCAGGCCTGATGGATAATGCCATCACACCTGTTAGGAACAGGACCCAGAGCAGCAGACAGGCTCCCCTGCAATGGCTCCCTCCACGGGGAGGCCTTGCCAGAGTTTCCGCAGATCAGCAAGCACCCACCAGCCCGAGAACGTGGCCAGTGAAGGCTCTGAGCCGACCCTGCGCTCTTTCTTCTCTTAACTCTGCTTCCCCCGGTCTCCCACCATCTTGGTGTTTTGTAACCCCAAAGGATGGCACGTTCTTTTCAAACCTGGAGATTTCTCGGAGTGCACCTCCTAGATCGTTTGTGGAAAATAGGAAATAAACCGTGAGAAATTTTTGTAAGAGGGCCTACACTGATCATTTGGGAATTTCAGTTGGAAAATAGCCCCTCTCTTTCTGCTTTCACTTTCTTGGCTTTATGCTGCGAGAAAACATTTGCTCTCCCGGTTATGGGTGATTAATAGGACCCCGCCTGGGCCTTGGGTTTTAGCAGAGTGGCAGAGTTTCTCAGGAGAATGAATAAAAGGAAAAAAAACTAAAGCAAAAACCCATTCGCTTCTCCTCGCAAGCAGGCTCCTTCTTTTCTCCATTTGGGAGGAGTGTTGTTTTGTGATGGCAGTGGGAACACGGGTTGTTTGTGGTGGTCGTACTGCTCCCCAGGGAACCAGATGGATGAATTCTGTGTTAGGCAAGGAGAGGGGGTGACGGCTCTTCAGGTCTCCAGCTGTCCTAAACGCAGGTTTCGGGCACAGGGGGCTTCAGTGATTCACCTTCTCCTCATCCTCCCGCAGCCCCCGGGGGATGTAATGACCAGCGGACTCGGGTCCCCAAGCGCAGGCACTATCGGGGAAGGGCGGACAGGCCCCTTGCCTTGGTGGGTTTCAAACCGCCTGCCTTGAAGTGCAAATGGCAGGTGTTGGCTCCTCTGTGCCTTTTGGAGCATCCGCCTGGCTCTTTTATGAGATTACAGGCACTTTCATCTCAGCTTTGGCCCCGTTTTTCCTCCTTCTCAGCAAGGCTCCAAAGACTAGCATCGAGGCGAGAACAAGGAGAGGAGGCTCATTGGTGCCTGCGTCCCCGCTGGGCAGGGCGACCTGGCCTGTGCATCTTCCAGCCGAGTCCCTTTGAGCCGTGGAGGCTGGGAAGGGAGCGCCGAGGACCAGGTTAAGAGGGGTCCTTCCCCCTTGGCGCCGGGAGGAAGTTGCATTGCATCCTGGGAACGCTCTAATCATCCCCTTTGCTTTGTGCTTTCCACTTCAATCCAGGGCACAGGGGCTCCAGTGCCTTTCTTTTCCTTTTTCTTTTCTTTCAAACCTCGAGGTACTTTTTTAAGGCTCGGGGCCGAGAACATAGCGCATCTCTTGCACTTTTGCTTTATGTCTGCTCAGACACGCGCACGCACCCTTCCTCCGTGGCTGTATCTCCTCATCATCTTGCTTTGCAGGTTCCCCCTGCTTTAGAAGCCCAAACGGGCTTTCCTTCCCATATTGCTCTCAATGAAAGAAAGGCGAGCTTCCTTCCCGTCCTAAATCCTAATGCCTTCCTTCCGTCTACCCATCCTGTCATTTAAGCGTCTCTTAAGGAGCCTGCCCTCTGTGCTGGCCACTGTCCGAGGAGCTGGGGATGTGCCCGGGAATAAAGCAGAGGCCTTGCTCGTAACAATCATGCTCCTTCCAGCCTGCTTTTCCCACCCCTCCTCCCCTTCTAGATCTCTCTCCCACTCCTTGTCCTGGGACCAGACACCAGGCCCTTCACTGATCCAGCATTCCCTTTCCTGTCTCTGCACTTTTGCTCAGGCATCTTCGCCTGTCTGGGCGCACAGAGCCCCATCCTCAACTTCACCTGGCTCGACCGTTGTCTCCATGACGCTTCCCTGCACCTTTGCCCCCCAACACCAGACATTGGCAACAACTTCCTCTGTGTACTTGGGGCCCATGCGGTATTAGAGCTATGACCTGTGTTTCTCAGGGCTCCTCGCCCTGAGCTCACATTTGGGTCATTGTGCATAAGGCTTTGTCCCCCCATGTGCCACAGTGGGACCCCCAGGCCCTCATCATCTCCAGCCCCCTAACTGTTTCTGGGAGTCTGCAAGGAGTGGCACAGGGTTCGTCACTCTAAGAGGCCACTGTGAAACTACTTCCTGCCCCAGCTAGAGAAGGACCTCCTGTCCTCGCCCTGGGAGGCCACACAGCATCTGACAGCACACCCAAATTACCACAGTGTCCCCCACCCTCCCTGTACCGAAGCCCACAGTGGGCTGTGCTGGGACCAGGAGAATCCTGCCCCCACACAAGCCACGTGTCACGTCCGTGATGGCACCCTGGCAGTGCTGCCTCACACGGAGACTTTTGTTGAAACAGTTCTGTCCGTTCTTACTTATTCCCTCCTCTTGGAATCAGACATGGATTCTTGGAGTCTGGGCCAAAGGATGATCTGATGAAGATCAGGGACCAGGCCACAGTCAGAACTACATGTCCTTCTGATGACTAAGGCAGTGTTCCTGAGACAGGACACATGTACTCCCTAAAGACACATTACTTCCCAAATAACCCTCAGGCCTTAGGATTCAAAAAATTATTGGCAGGCCTGTCCTGCCAGAATTCCAAATGTGCCCTGACATGTTTGAATCCTAAAACAATCAACATAGGCTGAAGAAGCACACGAACCACCATCTCACTTTCCTGGCCCAGAGCAGACATCACTAATCAATCACAGTACAGTTTCTGCCTTGTGGAACCATTAGGCCCAGAGCAGACATCACTAATCAATCACAGTATAGATTCTGCCTTGTGGAATCATTAGGCCCAGAGCAGACATCACTAATCAATCACAATAGTTTTTGCTTTGTGGAATCATTAGGCTGGAAGCAGACATCACTAATCAATCACAGTATAGATTCTGCTTTATGGAACCATTAGGCCAGAAGCAGACATCACTAATCAATCACAGTACAGATTCTCCTTCGTGGAACCACTACTCTTATCTGGGCTCATCCAGACTGTATAATACAACTAATGGCTACTGTCTTCTGAGCTCTTACCTTGACTCAGTCACCGTCCAAGTGCCTCTTATTAAACTCATTTAACCCTTACAACCATATGAGGAAGGTACCCTTACAGATGAGAAGACTCAGATGCAGGAATTAACAACAGTTCCCCAAACAGAAACTGCATCCTTCCTACCTTTGTCATTTCGGTCATCCCGCCATTGTTTTTATTAGGCCACGAGGCGGGTCAGGCGCTGCAGTAGGTGCTGAGGACAAAAGTAGGACGTAGCACAACGCTTGGGTGCAGCCCTGAAGAAATCCTTTATTTTGAGGCGAATTGAGCAATAAGGGATGCGAGCTAAATTCCAGAACGGGAAGCTGAACTGAAGACTGCAGGAGTAACCTCATTCAAGGAGTTTGAAATGAATGAAAGTGGCGAGAATAGAGCTGGTGCCTGACTAATGTCTTTTATTCCCAGACCGGCCCCGCTGTTCTTGTAGAAGCTCCCTTCTCCCTCCTAACAACCCCAAGCTTCACTGAGAGCATCAGCATTTGGGGCAAAGCCGCAGCGCCCTGGGGTGTGGGTGGGTGCTGTGGGGGAGGGGTCCGGCCTTCACAGCCCCTTCCCCAGGCCTCCCTGTCCCACGGTTTGGATGGAGGCGGCTCCACTGCATGGAGGTGGCTCCTGCAGCCCTGCCCAGGGGGTCAGAGGCACCACCGGGAACCCAATGACTCTCTTGCAGTCCTAAGGGGAGGACCCAGCAGAATTTGTGTCAGTTATCCAGACTCCAGGACCTCTGTCTCCTCAGCAAATCCAGCAATACTCTTTAAATGTGAACTTCCAGGCCCCCCTCTGATCCCAAGCCCCTTACCCAGCCTGTCTTTTCCTTGCCTCCATCCTGCTTCCTGTGTTACAGCCAGGCCCCTTCTCAACTGGTCCTCAAGAGACACCACAGCGGTCTGTCAGACCTCTGAGTCTTGGCCCCGACAGGGGTCAGCCCGCCCCTCTGCAGAGGACCAGAGAGGGAATATTTTAGGCTTTGGGGGCCAGAAGCTGTCTTTCACAACTGCTCAGTTCTGCAGTGAAGTGTGAAGGCAGACACAGGCATGTCTGTCTTGTACAAATAAAACTTTATTCACAAAAGCAGAAGGTGAGCCATAGTTTGCCACTCCCTGGCCCAAACTGTTCTCTCATATGGAACATCTGCTCATTTTGTCACACCTATGCCTTCCTGTCCTTCGGGACACAGCTGTTGCCCCACCTGGCTGGGAAAGCCTCCTCCCCCACTCCCCTCTCAGGGCCCTGTAGGCTCATCTCCTCCTCCTCCAAGTTCTCTTTCTCCTTACCAGTTTGCACCTAGCACCATCATGAGTGTCTTCAACTGTGCCATTAGATGGAGCAACGTGCCGGCTTCATAATCCACCCTTGGAACATGAGCAGCCGTTGGAAGATGGGCTTGATGGCTGTGTACCAGTGAGGCTGTGAGCACGTCTTTGTTCTTTCTGGCACAACCAGGGGGATAGCATGACATTTATTCATTCCACATGTATTTATTGAGTATTCACTACATTCTTGGTACTCCTTTTTTTTTTAAGATTTTATTTATTTGAGAGAGAGCGAGTGTGTGCGCACATATGCGTGTGCAGGGTGGGGAGAGGAGCAGAAGGGGAGAGAGGGGAACAAACAGACTCGGCGCTGAGCTCAGAGCCCAACGCGGGGCTCGATCCCCCCACCCCAAGATCACAACCCCAGCAGAAACCAAGAGTTGGATGCTTAACCGACTGAGCCACCCAGGCACCCCTCCTTTTTTTTTTTTTTTTTAATACGGTGCTAGCTTCAAGCAGTTACTAATACCAACGTGTAATGACGCCATGCTTGAAAACCACTAGATTAAGAAATGAAAGAAATTCTCAAAGATAAGAGGGTGGCAGGAACTAGTCGAGCTACAACTTCCAAATGTATAAAGTACTTCTACATCCATTCTCTCTCACTTAATCATACTGACGACAACAACAAAGGTGAACGGTAGTCTTGCATTTTACAGATGAGAAGACTGAAGTCAGAGGCTTGTGGCCTACTGGAAGTCACACAGCTTCCAGGACACGGAGCTTGACTCCAGAACCGTTTCAGCCATGTTTTCTCTCCTAAAACAAAACCAAACCACTTTTCTGCTTCTAAAGGTAATAATCCGGGGTATTATAGAAATTGTTGCAAATATATAAAGCAGAAAATTTAAACATCATAATAATCCCGATGCCATAAAGAGCCAATGTTAACATCATCTGCATGTTTTTTACCAATGTTTGCGCATTTTTTTGCAAAAAAATTAGGATTATATGTATTTGTGTATAACTGCATTTTGCGGGCCCTTTTAAAAAGTAAGGTACCAGTTGCATCCCATGAAATTCCCCCTTTTTAACATCACATCTTTGAGTTTTGATAAAGGCACGTAGTTGAATAACCATCACCCAAATCATGCTATAGAATGATTCTGTCACCCCAGCCATTCCTCGGTGCACCTGGTGGTCGCCCCCCAATCCTCGGTGCTTGGAAACCACTGGTTTCACTCCGTAGCTTTGCTTTTCTAGATGTCACATCAGTGAAATTGCCCAGTGTGTTGTAGCTCCTTGTTTCACTTAACATCATATGAGGATGTTCCCGTGTCATTTATATTCTTCAAAAGTATTATTTTTTAATGACTGCCTGGCACTCTGCAGCCTACTGCTCTCTGGGGCACCGCAGCAGCCTCCCGGAGAATAGAAATGAGAGGTAGAAGGTCACTTTGGAAAGAGCAAGGGCCGCTGGGATTGGCTGCACGCCTGTCGCCCTTGACCGGAGGTGCTGGCCCATCTGCCTCTAGGCCAAGGTGGCCCAGCTCCGCAGAGGCACACGGGGCCGTACCGAAGCACGATCTCCACCACCGACCTTGGCATCCAGCTCTGTGCTTCCATAGCGCTCACAGAGATGTGGCTCCTTCCGGATTCTGAGGTTCAGATCCAGAGTTCCCTCAAGGGAATGGCAAGAAGAAGGCTCACCCCACGGTCCCATTGGGAGGAGGAAAGACAGTGGTGTATGGGAATGTGGGGACTCCAGGACTAAGCGCGGGGACTGGTTTTCCTGCTCTCCCATCCCCCGCCCCCCTCCCCGGTGGTCCAGGTCCACCTTCTGGAAAAAGGACCGATGAGCTGATGGACTGAGCATGGGGTGTTGCACGTAAACTGATGACTCGCTCGATTCCACCCCTGAAACTCACAATACGCTCTATGTTAACGACATTGAACTTAAATTAAAAAATTTAAAAAAACAGGGATGCCTGAGTGGCTCAGTCAATGAAGCCACTGCCTTTGGCTCAGGTCATGATCCCAGGGTCCTGGAATCGAGTCCTGCATCGGGCTCCTTGCTCAGCAGGGAGCATGCTTCTCTCTCTGCCTGCCACTCTGCCTGCTTGTGCTCTCTCTCTCCGACAAATAAATATATATAAATAAAACATTTTTAAAAAATTTTAAAAGACAAAAAGAAGAGGTGAGTTGCTGTTACTGAAAAGTATTGAAAATACGTTGTCACCTAGTGGAAGCTGCCTCCTCACTGTCATCAGAAGATGGAGAGAGAATTGAAGGAAGGGAGTACAACTGTCAGAGCCAGAATCTCTTGGGAAGGAGCACACAGGGGCTTCTAGAACCTGCCCCCCCCCACCCAGGTGCAGAGACATCCCCGCCCTGCCCCACCCCCCAGCACACAGCACTGGGATGACACTTGAAACTCTTGGTTATCAAAATGGCTGCCTGCCCTTTGGGCGTTGATGTTGTAGCGATTTCTTTGCCACCCCACCCGGCCTCTTCTCCCTCCTCCTGGGTCCTGCTCAGACTTCTCCCAGCAAAGCAGAGTCAGTATCCTAGTATGTTTCTATGGAAAGAATGGCAATATCCCTTCGAGTTCATGAAAAAAAAAAAAGAAAAGAAAAATAAGAAGGAAGGAAGAAAGAAAGAAAGAGGAAGAAAAGGAAAAAAGAAAAAAAAATAGGACAAGCAGGATTTTTTTTTTAAGTGTTACGAAACTGGAAGAAAAAGTGTTCCACCACTAAATATATCCACTTACAAAATCAGCAGATGTGAGGGCTTACACAGCGTCAGTCTCTCAGGCCCGCGGAAGACTGCAAAGCATTTTCACGCCATCATCCCACGGAACTCTGAGAGACTGTTGGAGATTTCTAGGTTGGTGTCTGGAACCTTCCGTGTTGGCCAAATGGATGACGCAGTAGCCGTTCAAGGGGTAGCTTGAAGTAACTGGACTCGGTTTCGTTGATTTCTTTCAAAGGCCTTCCTCCTGTTCCCTCTCTCCACTCCCACTCTACGTGCCAGATCATTCCAACTCAGACCCCTGTGGGTTCCTTCCGAAAGCCAAGCCTTGGAACCTGAGCGTGCACCCCAGCTCCGCCATAGACTAGCTCTGGTCCATGAGCTGCAGTTTCCGTGTTCGTAAAACGTCTACACCCAAGAGCTCGTGAGGCTGAGCAGAGCACAGGACACACCTCGCACAGTAGGAAGCCCAGAGCCCACAGTCCCCAGCCCATGGGTGCTGTGTGATACTGATTCTCATGCCCTCTAGTCACGGTTTCTCTCTGCCCTGGGGGCTGCCGCTGCTGCAGTTCAGCTGGGGTCTGTCATCCCACAACAGAGCCAGGCGGGTGGCCTGTCAGGAGTAGAACCCCATGCAACCTGGGGCCTTCCTCCATGTCATTCATTCATGCCTTCTTAAAACCACCTGTCCATCTCCAAGTCCGGCGCAGAGCCTCTTCTCACACTCTTGGTTGATGTCTTGGGTCTGCCTCTGTTCTTACGATTGCTGCCTAAAAACTACACCAAAACTTAGGAATGTCAAACAGGAATCTAGTTCGTCTCACAATTCTGTGTGTGTGAAGTCCCACAGAGAGTACTAGCTGGGGCTCATTGGTACTCCGTGATGTCTGGGGGCCTCAGTGGGGTGACTTGATATGATGGGGCTAGAACAGCTGGGGACTGGTTGAGCATCTCTCTCTCTCTCTCTCTCTCTCTCTCTCTCTGAGTGGTTAGCTTGGGCTTCCTCACAGCATGGCAGCCTTGGGATGGTCAGCTTGCTCATACTCGGGCCCAGAGCTCCCAGAGGAAGAAAGCAGAAACTGCATGTCCTCTTAAAGGCCTTGACCCAGAACTGTCATGGAGCCACTTCTCCCACATTCTGTTGGTCAAAGCAGTCACAGGGCAGCCCCAATTCAAGGGTGCAGGGATGGGGGTTCATGACCCCCCCAATGGAGAAGTGTCAGAGAATCGGCGACCCTCTTTAATCCATTGAAGTCACCGTGCCTGTCTGCATGCTTGCCCTAGAAGGAAGGTCTGGGAAGCTGTTGGTGGGGCCTGAGAGAGGAACCAAAGAGCAGAGCCAACATTACTGCTCGCCAGCAAAGGCAGGTTTCTGAGAGCACACTCTTCAGGGTAGCTGGTTCCTTAAATGTTTTTGTTTGTTTGTTTGTTTGTTTTGTTTTTTTAAGATTTTATTTACTTATTTGACAGAGAGAGAGAGATCACAAGTAGGGAGAGCAGCAGGCAGAGAGAGAGGGGGAAGCAGGCTCCCCGCTGAGCAGAGAGCCCCATGTGGGGCTCGATCCCAGGACCCTGAGATCACGACCTGAGCCGAAGGCAGAGGCCTAACCCACTGAGCCACCCAGGCGCCCCTAACTGGTTCCTTAAAGAGCTGTGTGCACAGCAGACTTTCGGAATGGTCCAGAATTGCAGACGTCCCCTGGTAGTGCTCTCCGACAGATGGCTAGCAGGAGCATAACCAGCCCTCCGTCTCTCTTGAGTATAAATGCCCAAAGAAACCACACATCAGATTTGCTTAAAGTGAGGCACTTCCATTTCAAGTGTCTGTGCTCTTTGCTAACGAAAGGTGGGTCCAGATTCTCAACATTGGCAGAAGCAGCCAGGCCAGGCTTCACCAGCTGGTTCCCTGGGCCATGGTTGCCTAGAAAGAAAAGATCCCTGCTTTGGAGGGGGCATATTTAGTTTCTTAGGGCTGCCACTAACAGAGAACTACAAACCAGGTGGCTTAAAACAACAGAAACTCACCATCTCCCGGTTCTGAAGGCCGGAAGTCTGAATCAGGGTGTTGGTAAGGCCAGGCTCCCTCTAGAAGGCAATTAGGGAAAGCTCTGTTCCCAGACCTTCCTCCTGGCTTCTGGTACCCTCAGGTGTTCTTTGGCTTGTCAGTGGCCGTCTTTCCCCCATGTCTCTTCCCATTGTCTTCCCTTGAGCGAGTCTGTCCCTACATCCAGAGCTCCCCCTTTTTATAGGGACACCAGTCACAGTGAAGAAGGGCCCACCCTAATGACCTAATTTTCGCTCGATTACTTCTGTAAAGATTCTATTTCCAAATGCACTCACATCCTGAGATGTACTGGGAGTTAGGACCTCAACATATTTTTAGCAGAAACAGAATTCAGCCCTTAACAGGTGGTGAGCAGAGACACACTAGGATCAAATCCTGACCCTATTGCTGTCCCACGCCTAACCTCTCTGTCTCTATAACCCAGGCCCCCAAAATAGAAGCTCTAGAGGGCAGGGTTCACAGCTTCCCACGACAGTGCTAGCATATACTGGGGCCTCAGGATCTACTTTATGAAAGGGAAAGAGGGAGGGAGGTTGCAAAGCAGGGAGGGAAGAAGGAAGGAATACATGAACCAGTCAGCTGATGGTCGAACAGCCAGCGGCCCAGAGACACCAGAAGGTCTGGGAATGCCCTTACCCCCTGGGTGCCAGTCCTGAGTGGCCAGGTCGTCAAGGGTCTCTGAGTTCTTGCTGCAGTTACTTCTGCTACCGATAATACCAGAGTATTATTAATAGGTTTCTCGCTCTCCTTTGAAGTGGTGTCAGCAACATTCTGCTATTGAGGAAAATAGGGGCGGTCCCACTGAAAAGCTCACAGAAGCCATCTCAGCTTGACCTCTCGGCTTTGGGGGGAGTTAATTTGGGGCTTTGGAGGGAGTTAAACTGATTTGGATAGAAAGGGGGCCATGGATGGTTGCAGCACGGAGTACTAATTTGCTGTCCCCCTTGAAATCAGATAATTGCCAACGGAGGTTCTTGATGCGCCTGTCTTCCACAAGTTGCATCAGGCGCCAAGGAAATGTGCAGGACAGAGGATGGAGTAATGGTGTGTGATCGATGTTCAGAAAATGGCCATTGAGCACCAACTGAGTGGGCCCCTCTGCTCAGAGCTGTGGAAGAAACAGGGATGAAGAGGACCAGGTCCTTGCCCAAAATGAGCTCTAGACCCACCAGGGAAAAGAGATACCTAGACAGATAACTGATAGATCCCTGTGGAAAGTTCAAATTGTATTATTTGAGAATAGGGGAGGGAGCAAACAATCTGACAGAGGGAAGCCAGAGAGATTCTTCTGGGAGGAGGTGTTTGAGCTAGACTTTGAAGGCAGGCTAGGTAGGCCTTCAATAGGAGGATTTGGGAGAGCGGGCCATTCCAGACAGAACAGTGTGGGCAAGGCCTGGATGTGGGTGAGGGCAGGGCAGGCCCTAGAACGGTGAGAACACGCTGGGGTGGGCCAGAGACCCAGGCAATGGCAGCCGAGCTTTGAAGACAATGCTGAGGGATTCAGACACTATTTGGGGAGCAGTAGGGAGTGAGAGAGGTTTAGAGGAAGGTGTGCCTTGATCTGTTTTTGAGGCAGATCACAGGGGCAGCCGTTGGGACAAGGCCCTGGGAAAGCCCAGTGGCAGAGCGTGGAAGATAATTGGAAGGCCCTCGTCACGGCGCAGGTGACACAGGAGGAAGGCCTGTGGGGGGTGGGGGGACGGATGTGGGTTGGAGGGAAGGATGCAAATAGAAAAGACAGGGCTTTCTGATGCCTGCTCAAGGGGGAGGACAGCCCAGAATATGACCACACCTAACGGGGCAGCGGAGTGGGGAGAACCCCATGTTGGAGAGCCCCCCGTAGAAGCAACACCCATGCTCCCCAACTCCGCTCTCCCAGGAAGTGGCTGGCCTGAGGCCACTGCTTCTCAACCTGGGCTGCCCTTTGGAGTCCTCTGGGAGCGGCTTTTAAAGATATCAATGCCTGGATGGATCCCACCTGCAGGGAATCTGGCCTAAGGGGCAGGAGTGTGGCCTGAGGTTGGGGTATTTAAGAGCTCCCCAGCCGGTGCCAACATTGAGAGTCCCTGCCCCGGAGAATTCTCTTGCCGTACGGGGTCAGGCCGTCCAGCTGCGGTCAGTTTGCCATTAGCCATTTATCTGTAGGATTTCTGCATTAAATGCTGTGTCTGGTATGAGATGGTAATCTCCTCGAGGACACGAATTATGTTAGTTTCCTGTGGCTGTTGAGAGCACGTTTCTGTCAAGCCAGCTGCTTCAGGGTCGTGGGGAACCCGGGAAGACCAGAGAATTCCATGCCCCGCCGGTTCCTCTCTTCTCCAGCATCTGGAACGGCGTTCCTTGCCTTCCTCAGCTCTGGCCCCTTCCTCTGCCTTCAAGCCGGCCTCTTCTCTCTGAGCCTGCTTCCCTCTGCGGCTGGCTGTCAGGAGGCCATCCTCTCTGTTGGCTCCCATTTCCCACCCCTTCCCTCACCAAGACCCTTATGACTGCATTTAGGGCCTATCTGGATAATCCAGGATTACCACCCCTTCTCAGGGTCCTTCCCTCGATCACATCCGCACAGTCAGTCCTTTCTGCCATGTTAACCTTCACAGACTCCAGGGTTTAGGACCTGGATATCCCTGGGAGGGCCCTTCTTCAGCCTGCCTCGCGGGCTCATGTTACTTTTGATTGCCTCTGTGGGCTCGCCACCTAGCACAGTGCCTGGGACACAGTGCCATCGTGACCCAGTGTGAACAGGGGAATAGTGGAAACCCAGGGCACCGGCCGATCAGAATCATATTGTGTTAGAGTCAGACTCGTGGGGGTGCGGCAGGAGAGCTGAATGCGGTGGTAGAAGAGCCAGGCGTAGGGGGATTGCCCTTGGTGCCCCCTAAAATGCATGTCACTTCCCAGCACACACCCCTGCCCCAACCCATTCAGTGGCGTTCCATTATCCTGGGGACAGAGTCCCGTGAGGCTGTTCCCTCCTCAACTCTCCCAGCTTTCTCTCCTCTCAACCCTGCCACCCTGAACTGCCCCCCTAAAATTGTACCTGCTACCCTTGTATCATCACTGCTTCTATAATTTCCTTTCTCCTCTAGTAGTTCTAAACTCCAGAGGACAGCCATGAGCTTACCTTGCCCCCCCCATTTCCAGTCCCAAAGGTAGAACGTGGCCCTTAGTGGGTGCCCAAGTACCTGTCAGGTGAATAAAGGAACTTCAAACTAATAGGTTGTTAAGAGCCAGACAGACTTGCTTTTGAGCATATTGGCTTCTCGGGGTACACTGGACGATTAGGTCATTCCCTAGTGCCTGCACTAATGGCTGACTGACAAGTCATTTAAAAATATTTGGCAGGGCCTGGCTGCAACGAGCCTGCTAGGGCAGAAGAAGGTTCCAGAAGGAGAGTTTAGCAAGAGCCTTGGAGTCATGTCGTGGAGGACCCCAAAAGCCCATCAAATGAGATTCAGTGGATAATTGGGAGCTGTAGCTGGCCATTATAAAATAGGAGTTGGAGTGAATGGAGAGGGGTTTACCCGGTAGCAGGCAGCAAGACCTAAGACCATGGAAGGAAGGAAGGTCATTCCGTGTCAGTAACCCAGACAAGGTGCAATGATAGCTTTAATGTGGAACCATCTAGAATGTTCCAAACAAATGGTAGAGCTTGGATTCAGAGTGAGGGAGAGACACACTCGGGAGCTAACGTACCATACCCTGGGCACACATATGAAAAATGGCACAGGAGGGAGTGTCTGGGGTGACTCTGCGTTTGCAGAGAGCTTGATGGCTCCCCATTGTGACCCATTCAGTCAGCCAGGAAGGAACCCCATTTCTTATTCATGGGATTTTGCACCTTCATATCCTCAGTATCTATTTCTTTAGATTTCAACCAAGCTCCCGTACCTGGGATCAGAGCGCATTGGCACACTAAGACCGGCTGCCGAAAGTCCTCTGGAAAAGGACAAAGCAATCCCAGTGACAGGTCTCCCCTGCCTGAAGAGAAACCCACTGATACTTTTTGTCTCCTGTGCTGAAATCCCATAACACACTTCTGTACCCATTTCCCACACCGATCTATACAGTAAGCAGTGGGCAGGAGCGATCTAACTATTTAGGGAGCTGTGGGTGCCACGGGGTTGGTTATAATGAACTAATCCCTGCTCTGCCTCCTCGGGGGTAGGAGCGCCTACGGGGTGATGTGCGTAATCGAGCTCTGCGGGCTGTGACGCGCGGTCAAGGCCTGAGGGGTGCTTTCCGCTATAGTATTGTCACTGTTACCAGTATTGGCATGGACGGGGCGGGGAGGGCTGCTGGCAAGAAGCAGCAAGCAGACCAGTGATTTTCCCCAAAGAGTGGCAGCTTGCAAAATTGCTTAGAACACGTGAAAGAGGAATTCTGGAAGAGTGGGCAACCTTTACCCATTCTTTCCCAAGTTGAAATTGTTTAAAAAAAAAAAAAAGAACTTATCTAGAAGAAATATTTCTAGAGTTCTCCCATAGTGCTAGACTGACTTGGTAAGACTTTTGCCCCAAGATAAAAGTGGTCCCCAAAGGGACCTTCCCTTCCTGCTTTCCCTCTGCGTCTCAGATATGTGGACAGTGGGGAGACTGGGAACGCGGCCGGTGCGTGTGTCGGAAGAGGGAGCCGGAGAGGGTGGTCCGCATGCCTGTAGCCTCCAGCCTTGGCCTCTCCTCCAAGAAGACAGCCCAACAGCAGGGTCGACGGGAACCTTTGCCCTTCAGCCCAGAGCTGGTCCATGGGGTTATCACGGGAGCCCTACCCGGTCAGAGAGGGCTGTTTCGGATCCAGGCCGACGATGCCTTGTCTCTGGGCAGCCAGAGGCCATGGGGTCCTTGGCGTAGACCACGACACGTCTCTCCGGCTCAGTATGTTCACTCGTAAAATGAGCGGGGCTGGACAAGACCAGGTTTAGGGTTGTAACCTGTGCCCCGTGACTGCCCAGCAGCATTGGGTTTGGCCTTGCCTGAGCAGTGCCGCTCAGCGATGATGGAGCACAGCCGTGCAGGGTACCGCGCCTGCACCCCTGGGCGCAGATCCCTGGGCATCTGTACAGGACCTGTAGCCGCCGGCTGGGCGGGAGAGGTTGGAGTTCGCGCCAAGGGCCCCGGGCCCGGAGAGGAGCCTGCCACCATCTAGTGACTTACTCCAGGACATTCATCCCTTGGATGAGCTTTAAAAGCAGGAAGAAAAGAAAGGGGAGAGATGAAGAGGAAGGGGCGGGGGAGGGGAGAAGTCAGGCAGGCGTCTTGTTCCCATCAGCTCATCTGATCCTCACCACAGCCCTTGGAAACGAGAAGCAAAATGTGGACCAGGTCGCCTTAAAGACACTTGCACTCTGACAAGGCTCGAGGCAAGTCTTCACCTCCCAGAGCAAGTGTTCTTAGGACGGGGGTGCGCCCCATCGCGGCTCGCTGTGACCTGGGCGTCTTCGGGCGGTTCTCTTGTCATCACTGGGCACTTCAGAACATGCTGATGCCTGGTCCCCACCCCAGGATTCCGATGTAAACCCTCTGGGGTGTAGTCTGAGCCTCAGGACATTTAAGCTAATGTGATTTATAGTTGTAAAAGATCTTTCTGGAAGATTAAGGACTGGAGGAGGGGCCAAGAATGGGAAGCTGAAGACCAGGCAGGAGGAGGGAGGTGGGAGTGGGGAAGTGATTGCAGGGACCCCACGAGAGATTCTGGGGGCTCCAGGGGGTGGTGGGGGGAGACGAGAGAGGCAAGTGAAGCGGGAACCTGCTTGGGAGGTGCTGTGGGCAGGCCAAGCCGGTGCGTGTCCGTGCGTGCTCACACATGTCCCTCTGAATGCAAGGCAGAGGGCATTCACCCAGCTGTGGCAGTCTTCGGGCCAGCGAAGGCAGCCAGTGCCGGCCTTGCAAGTCAGAGCCCAACAGATCGGGGGTCCTGGCTCATTGCTTATTCCCAAGGGATGGCAGCCCAGCTTCTCCTGGCCCTGCGGACTGGAGCCTCCGGCTTCCGCCCGGGAGCAGGGAGAAGCTCCCCTGACGGGTGGTGTGGGGTGAGAGGAAGGTCACGGGCTATATCCCTGGGTCATCTTGCCCTGTGCTAGTGTCCTGCAGCTACAGTAGCAGACTGAGCAACTCAAGACAACACAAATGGCCATACAGTCCTGGAGGTCAGAAGTCAAACATCAAATTCCTGGAGCTAAAGCCATGACGTGGGCAGGGCCAGTTTCCCCTGGGGGCTCTGGAGGAGGATCCCCTTCCCTTCCTTCCCCGGCCTCCAGTGGCCACCTGCATTCCTTGGCCTGTGGTTCCTCTGTCCACCTTTAAAGCATGTCTGCCCCTCTTCATTTGCACCCTCGATCACCTTCTCCCCATCCGTAGTCACAACCCACCCCCCACCTCCACTGATAAAGACCCTTCTGATTCTGTTAAGGCCCACTTGGATAACCCAGGACCATCTCTCCATCCCAGGGTCTTTCTCCGAATCCCCTTATCTAAGTCCCTTTTGCCATATTGGGTCCCATTCACAGGTCCCGGGATTGGGACCTGGATCTGTTTGGGGGCCGTGATCCCACCTCCTAAGAGATCCCATCTCCAAAGAGACGCAGACCCATGGCCCCTGGAGGCAGTTTAAACCCATGTGATTTTTGTCCGGGATGAGACTGGCTTGGATGAATGGCTTTGTGGAGAACGGTCTATCAGAGAGGAAGAATAACCCTTCAGCCTTTATCCCAGGCTTTGAGATGAAGGGAAGTCTCTTCGATGAAGAGATAAAAGAGGTTCAAGCTGTGGGTCTGGGGGTGCAAAGGATGAACTGAGGGGCTGGAGACAGGAGTGGGGGACAGGATGGGGAGAGGGATCTGATGGGAGAATCTGAGCAACTCCTGAAAAGCCCCCATCTTGCCCTGATCCGTGCCCCGGGGAACAGAGAAATCTCGCTCGTCTCCTGGCTCTGGGAAGATAGAGTGTGCATGCCTCCACCACAAGGAGGGAAATGAAAAGGTTACACCAGGAATTGTCGATATGATGAATCCCTGTGGTCTCACGGCCTCTCTAAATGTTTTGATAGCAGCATTTGATGGATTGTAAATCAGAGCAAGCCTGTCTTAAACATTTGATAGCGCCTTATTTATTTATGTGTGTGACACGTAAAACCAAAATTGATTCCTGTTTCTTTCTGTCTCAGCAAGATTTTTTTTTTCTGCTTTCAGAAACCCGTCCCTCTGCTCCCACCCTTGCTTTGCCATGTTTGCGGGTGTGTGGGGGTGTGTGCCGATATGTGGTGGCGGCTGTTAGGATTCTCTCTACCCAGAAAAAAGGACACTTTGCCTTGGAAAGGAGGATAGCATGGGGAATTAACTTTGTTTCAACATGTGTCTTAATCTTGTTGCCTTTTGTTTTTTGGTTTTTTTATTATCAGAGTCTTGCTCAGAGAAAGAGATGGAGTAAGATAGTTACAGTGTGATAGATTTGTGATATGAACCCCAGACCAACACGAAAACAATTTCCCGATCCTCCTGGTTTGCATTGGAGCTCCCGTGAGCCCCGCCAGGGGATCATATCCACTTGGCCTTTGACATATTCTTGCTACCGTGATAATTTCCAGTTTATAATACGTCACCTCATCATCAACACTGCTACCATTTATTTAGTGTTTATGGGGACCTGGTGTCACGATGGGGTCTTTTAAGCATTACACTGTTTACGGCAACCTAACAACCCTATGAGGTAGGCATTAGCTCTAGATTTATAGATAAAGAAACCAGGTCTTGCAAAGTATCTTGCCAGTGTCAAACAACTGGTAAGAGTGGGCGGGGCCTCACTTCAAACCACAGTCTGTTCTAATTCCAAAGACAGTGGACTGACTCACTCCACTTTACTGGCTTCTCAGCTAAAATGTCCTTGACCCACTGCGACGCTGAGGACACACAGCCCCCCAGCAGAACCCATCGCCCCAACACGATGGCCTTTGAGAGACACTTCACCCACCTGCCCTGGGAGAGAGGCCACTTGAAGTCTTATAATGATGGTGAAGGACAAGATTCTTCTTCCTCTCTCCATGCTTGCATTCTGCCCCCACCCCCATCTCATGGTTTGTCTTACCTTATGGACAAGCTTGTCACCTCTGAGAACCTTTCAGCTTTGATGCCCTGTGGACCTTCTTGATTCTGGTCTTTAGCCTTTGGGTTCTTCCATTAAAAGCAGAGTATGGGAAGAGGGGCCCCTGGGTGGCTCGGTCGGTTAAGCGTCCAACTCTTGATTTCAGCCCAGGTCATGATCACAGGGTCGTGAGATTGAGCCCCACATCGGTCTCCATGTTCAGCATGGAGCCTATTTAAGATTCTCTCCCTCCCTTTCCCCTCCCCACCATTACTTGCTTGCTCGGTTCACTCGCTCTCAAAAAAAAAAAAAAAAAAGGCAGAATGGTATTTGGGCACAAAGTCTTTATTTGTAAACCATCAAGACAAAGCTTCATTTTAACTATTTTTTAAAAATGTTATAATTTCTGTTTTTAATGCACTTTATAAAACTGTATGTTATAATTTCTGTTTTTAATCCACTTTATAAAAACTATTACTAGAGATTAAACTTTTTTCATAATCTTTCATCTAGACTCCCCCATGACACCCCCGCTCCTCCAAAACTTTTCCAGAGCTGTGTGGAGCTCTCAACTTCCCTCTTGTCCAACTATTCCTCAGTTGTCCTAAGTGAGGGAAAGAAGAACTTTCTTCCATTTTAAAACCATTGAAGAGTTTTGTTTTCATGCGGGTGAGTGAAAAGTTGTGCTTCTCAATGACCCTTTTGAAAGCCTTTCCAAAAAAGCATCATTGCAGAGAACAGAATTTTTAAATAATAACTGAATCACTTGAAAATCCCTTTGCGGCGAACACAGAATGTCCCCCGCGGTCAGCGAGTCTGCCCCTCTGTGGTCGCTGATTCGCACGAGCGTGTCAAGGAGGCTCGTTCTCAGTGGAGTCCCAGGCCCCGGATTCAGGTCCTCGAAGAGGCGGCCCCGGATCCTCTCACGGACGGGGCTGTTCAGTCACCATCGCGCCATTTTTCAAAACTCTCTGCAGGGGCGCCTGGGTGGCTCAGTGGGTGGCTCAGCATCTGCCTTCGGCTCAGGTCATGATTCCAGGATCCTGGGATCGAGCCCCGAATCGGGCTCTCTGCTCAGCGGGGAGCCTGCTTCCCTCTCGCTCCCTGCCTGCCTCTCTGCCTACTTGTGATCTCTGTCTGTCAAATAAATAAAATCTTAAAAAAAAAAAAAAAAAAAAAAAACACCTCTCTGCAGAGCATTCAGCACTATCAAGGAGCTGTTTGCCATTTATCTGTCTCCCCCTCCAATCTTGATCAGAGACACCTTGAGAGCAGGAATCTTCCGTCTCATTTCCTAAGTATGTCCGGCAGCGCAGCGTCCAGGGTACAGCAGGCAGGAGGGAGTGAACGAACACGCAAACGCATGTAGGAGTTGTGATCTCCTTTCCAAGGCCCGTGTTTCCATTTCTTAAAAATAGGTCCTGTGCTCTGTTTCCCTTTTAAAACACCAGGAATGTTGGAGGATGGGAATGGGGTGTCCAGCTGGACCTGGGGGGCTGGTGGAAAGCACCCCACCAACCCCCAGCTCCCACTGCTTCTCGGGAGGTGCTCAAGGCAAGGTCAGATTCGCGTGTAGACACATGGCGTTCAGTCATGGCTTGTGTTGTGAGGTGTGGAGTGCAAGAAGTGTGTTTCTAGAAATAGAGCATTAATGTTTGTCAATGACTTACTTCTCTTGATGAGCAAGGACGCAAGGCTAACCCTCTGAGCAGGTCCCTCCCGCTCCCACCCTAAGAGTCTTTCTTGAGGAGAGGGAATGGTGTGGAATTAGAGCTGTCACAACCAGAATGAGACAATGTTGCAAATGGGCATGTCACCTGGCACGTCTGTCATGGCAGGAAAAGGCTGAGAATTGCTGTTTTAGAAAGGGATGCTGGCAGTGAGGAGGTTGGCCCGAAACTCTGTCTGTCGAGATGTTTTCAATTACAGGTGACAGAAAACCCCATCAAAGTGACATAAGTGTGCAGGATTCGGGCAGAGCGGCATTCAGCGGGCTCGCTGTCTGCATCTCTCAGGCCAGCGTGCCACTCAGCTCTCTGGCAGGGTCCCCCACGTGTGGCAAGAAGGCCACCGGCAACCCTGCACTGCCATCCAGTCGGTTCGGCAACTCCACCGGAAAGGAGCGCGTGTCCCCCCCGTGGTTCCGAAAGAACCGGCCGAGGCAACCACACTGGTTCTGACCGCTTGGCTGGGGTCCCGAGCCCATTCTGGAGTCACTCATCATTGCTGGAGTGCTCAGACCCAAGTCCCGCGCCCACCGCTGGAGGTCCCGTGTGGACCCGGCGTGGGCAGGGGCCTTTCTCTGCCAAGGGCTGACCTGCCATTGCCAGAGGCGGTGGGGAAACCCTTTGGCCAGGGGTGGGGGGGGCCATCCACAAACAGGTGAAGCCCAAAGGCCGGGCCAAGACACAGGGAGTGGCTGTGGCTGCGGCTGCTGGGGGAGGGCATGGGGGCAACTTGACCTAGCACGAGGAATGGGGGTTTGGGAGGCATGGGGAAAGCAGTCAGGAAGAGGCGGGATGCTGAGTAAGCTGTGGGGTGAGGGCATCCGGGTTTCCAGTCTGAATGACAGAGAAGATGATGGGACTCTTATTTGGAGTAGGAGCTATATGGAAAGATCAGGTGTGAGGCAAGGGATCCACGAGGTTCTAGAAGTGTTACATTTGGGGTGCCCGTGAGACTCCCAGCGATGGGCCTAGATGCCCAGAATACACATTTGGAAGACCCTCGAGGGCCATCCATCCCAGCCTCTGCCGAATTTCCCCTTTAGATACCTTCCAGGTGGGGCAACTGAGTAGAGTCTCTTTTCCAACTGACCAGGAAAGGATCATCCAAGTTGTTTTGTTTTGTTTAAGATTTATTTATTTATCTTGGAGAGAGAGAGAGAGCGGGGAGAGGGGCAGAGGGAAAGAAGCAGACTCCTCGCCGAGTGGAGAGCCCTACCTAGGGCTCCGTCTCATGACCCTGACCCTGAGATCATGAGCTGAGCTGAAATCACAAGTCAGACACTTGAACTGACTGAGCCACCCATCTGATTTTTTCATTTATGTGTTATTTTCCTTGGGTTTCGTGAACCGTCTTAACCTTGTTGGGTTATTTTGTTTTGTTTTGTTTTTTTAATCAAGTTTCGGTGGAGAACGGCCCCTCCAGCCTTTGCGCACACAACGGAGCTCCCCTGTCGGCCCGCAGTCCGAGTGGGAGGGCTGGGGCTCTGCAGAGGGGGATGGGGCCGGAAAGGCTGTTTGGTGGCTAGCTCTCTGCAAGGATGAGTGTAGAGCTTTGGGGTAGAGGAACTGGGGAAGGCGGTTTGCCCCATGCAGCCAGGGAGGGGGAACAGATTTGGCAGTTGGAGAGAAAAGCATCAGCAGAGCGGGGAAGGGCAGAACACACCAAGGTGAGGGGTGAACAGTTCTGGAGGAGGGGAGCCAGTAAGAGAGGCTGAGGCTTCAGTAAGTCGACGTGACTTGTCCAGGCTCCCCCAGGGACAAAGGACAGGAGCAGACGTGGAAAGCAAGTCTCCTTCACTCGGGGCGGGAGCTCCTAACCTCTGCCACGGAGAACAAGAGTTGGTACAGGAATGTGCGGGGGGCTCCTGGGGGGCTCAGCCGGTTGAGCATCTGACTCTTGATTCTGGCTCAGGTCACGATCTCAGGATCATGAGATCGAGCCCCGTGTTGGGCTCCATGCCCCACGTTGGACTCCACACCCTGCATCAGGCTCACGTTCAGTGTGGAGTCAGCCCAAGATTCTCTCCCTCTCCCTTCTCGCGCTTGGGTGCACACACACTTCTCTCTCTCAGACAAATAAATAAATAAAATCTTTTAAAAAAAAATGTGTCAACCAGGGCAGCTTTGGGAAACTGGGTGTTGCTTTTCACTTTTGTTTTGCTTTGTTTACTTTTTTAGGGAAATGGGTACCTGAGGTGTTCTAAACCCAGAGGGAAGGGGCTTCGGGGAAAGGAGAGGAGCTGAGACTTCTGCCGAGGGCTAGACTGGAGTCCCCGAGGAGCAGCAGGCCAGGTGGAGGGGTTAACCTTGTAGTGGGGACACCTGCTACCTCCCCTGAGGTGGAGAGAAAAGGGATACATGTGGAGATGGGGAAGAAGGTGCCCTTTGTCTTGTGACTTGATCGTCTCATAAGATAGAAGGCAAATCTAAAATAGGCAGGCAAAGTTAGGAAAATTAAAAATATTGGCACAGTTGCCATAGAAATTTCTAGGGGCATGAACAAAACATGAGTAAGAAGATCTCCGAGCAGCACGACTCAGATGAGCTGAGCTAGCGTGAGCGCACGGCACCCTCCCCAGGGGTTGGCAGCCGAGGAGGGGATGGGGGGAATAAGGTCAGGTGGAGACGGGGGGGGGGGGGGGTACCGTACCGCTTAACCTCACTTTGGCACTAACTCAGATCACCTAAGAACCAGAACAGGCCAGCATTGAAGGTTCTCCTTCAGCTTGATCCCACAGGTGGAGAAGCCCCCCATTTCATAGATGTGGAAACTGAGGCTGGCCTGGTGAATGAGCCGCATTTGGAGTACTCCAGGCTGCCTGTGGGTTTGGGGCCTGTGAGGTGGGCATCCTGGCTGTGGCCAGAGAAGGAGGGACACCTCCATTAGTGAGTGGCAGAACCGGGGTTGAAACTAGAGGAGAGCGGGCTCCAGCCTGTGTCCCTTTCCACGATCCAGGCGGGCGCTAGTGACAAGTGCTGAGGGGGAGAAAGACCACGGGAGGCCAGGTCCTCTGTGGAATCTGTTGTTTCTGAGTAAACAAGTACCTTCTGGGCTCTGGGCTCACATAGGCCCAGAACGGGTCTGCCTTCTCAGGCGTCGCTGGCTTTCTTTGTCCCCCTGCCTTTACTGCCCTGTCTCGGGTCACCACTCCTCCCCCACTGCCAGCAGGAGACCAGCCCCCTTTCAGAGCCCTGTGTTGCCTAAATGCACAGTGACGCTAATGAGGGGGGCTCCGTGGGGTGGCTGCCAAGTTCATTTCATCCCCTGAAACTGGTTTGGCTAGAGGATGCCGTGCAAGCTTTTTTCTACCGAATAAGAGAGCATCTCAAAGTAACAAGTGGAAAAAGACATTACAATTCAATTAAAATCTTCCCCCTTTGAACACTCCCAGAGGGAGAGAGCCACTCAGAATTGGTGAGAAATCTAATTTATGGGCTCAGTGTCAGGAAATGGAGCGGTTCACAGTGAGCAGCTGTGCGTCCTGGGGACCAGGCCATGGGTGTCAAGCCAGAGCTCTCTGGGCCCCACCCTCTCCAGCAAACTGGTTACCTCTCCGGGCCTGTTTCCTCTTCTGTGAAATGACGATCATGGCCACATTCTGGCGCCATGGGTATCACAGAGATTACGCATGGAACCGGCATCTGGTTACACCATCCTGCCTGCGCTTAACCAGACCAGCAAACTCCTTTTCCTTAAAAAAAAAAAAAAAAAAATTGTGTCCAGCTGAGCCCCTGAGCGATAAAAACACAAGAAATAGCATCTTTTTTTTTTTAAAGATTTTATTTATTTATTTGACGGAGAGAGACACAGCGAGAGAGGGAACACAAGCAGGAGGAGTGGGAGAGGGAGAAGCAGGCTTCCCGCCAAGCAGGGAACCCAATGTGGGGCTCGATCCCAGGACCCTGGGATCAGACCTGAGCTAAAGGCAGACACTTAACAACTGAGCCACCGCCCCAAGAAAAAGCATCTTAAAGTTCACCTCCGGGGCCGCTGGGTGGCTCTGTCTGTTGAATGTCCGACTCTCCATTTCAGCTCAGGTCATGATCTCAGGTTGTGCGATCGAGCCCTGCTTTGGGCTCTGTGCTCAGGGGGAGGGGGTCTGCTTGAGATTGTCTCCCTCTGCATCTCCCCCTACTGTCCCTCTTCCTCTCTCTCCCTCTCTCCCTTTCTAAAATAAGATAAATGAATCTTAAAAAAAAAAAAAAAAACCTTCCCCACCCCCAGCCACCAGCTGTGCTGCTGTGGACTGTTGTGTCTAAAGCGTCTTACGCTGTTACCAAGCACTCAGCGTTCTGTTCCCTTCTCTTTGGGCGTCACTGTTTTAATTCGGTTCTTCCCTCACTTCTGCATTGTCCTTCGAATTGTCATTGCCCTCCAGGGCCAGGCCCTTCTACTCCAGCCAAACCCAGTAGAGCTCGCCTCCGCCCACCCACGTCTGAGTTAGGAGAGGCGAGGTGACGTGCCTGCCCAGGCCACTGCAACTGGTGGCATGTCAGCCAAGTAAAGATTCCTATGCCTGCTTCTGGAGTTTTGGGTTTAATAAGTCTACACAGTGGGGGGGGGGGGGGGGGGCTCAGGAAAGGGATTTCTGCAAAGCGGCCCAGGTGGTATCTGATGGGTCAGGAGCCACGTTGTAGGCCCACCCACCCCCCAAAATTCAAGTTTGGATTTAAGTAGGCTGGGGAGAAATCAGTAAAACTCAGGAACTAACTCGGGATCACCAGTGACATCTCAAAAGTGATTCCCATTTAACAGGTGAGGAAATGGAGCAAGGATGGAGACAGGTGGGGGGTGCGCTGGGCAGCCAGAGCAAAGCCCAAGACGCCTGCATCCAGTTCCTTTCTTTCCACAACACCCCCTACCCCCATCACCACCACAGGGCACCTACTCTTCCAGATTCCTTCTTCTGAGGCAGCAGTGGGCTGGGGGGATGCTGTAACTTCAGATCATAAAGGAACAATCACACACACACACACACACACACACACACACACAAGGTCTACCCTTATGAACTGAGGCAGAATCCGCTAAGAGCTCTGTCAGAAGACCCAGCAAAGCTAAAAGCATCTTTTTTGGCTTTGATGTCTTGACAAGATGCATCCTTTGAAAGTCCAGAGACAGCCCTGTTATTTCCTCTGACAGCCACAGTGGAAAGCCCTGAAATGAGAAGCAGTGATCCCCCCACCCCTGATGCCCCGAGGTCCGATTTCTTGAGAGCGGCCCATGTGCTCCCCTGGTAGGTGCGACGCCGGCCTGGGAGGCCCAAGGGGCGTGGGCTCCCTGGCTGGCTCTGACCTCTGCTCCCCCTTGGGCAGAGACGCCCAGCCACAAGGGTCTCTTAAGTCTGACTCTTCACCTCCCCCCACCCGCGTGCCTTCCTGGGGGAGTCGGGAGCCTGGACGTTTCTCGAATCAGACAGCCAGGCTGTGTGTCAGTCGCCTTGCGACCAAGTCCCCGGGGGCTGGTCTGACGGTCTGACCCGTTTTTGTTTCCCCTGAGGGCCGCAGGCCACCTGTAGGGAGAGGCCAGGAAATGCTGCCACCCTGACTCTGGGAAGGAGGGGTGAGGAGGGATGACGGTGGGGAAGTGCATCCTCAGGGAAGCTTCCAGAACCTTCCTGCTCCAAGCCTGGCTCACCTCTGCGGGGCCATCCTCCGCTGGGGGCTGGCAGAATCTTGGCCCCACCCCAGACTCACTGAATCAGAACCTGATTTTAAAACAAGATCCCCGTACAGCTTGTATCCCAGCTCTGCTGCTCTGGGCTGCGTGACCTTGGCCAAGCTCCTTAACCTCTCTGAGCTTCCGAGTCTGCAGAGGGTCTCTGAAAAGTGAAGCACTTAACGCTTGACATATACTAGGACTTCCGTGAATGTTAGCTGCCGTTGGTACTGGGAAAGCGATTGAGGGAGATTTGGTTTTACCACATTCAGACTCGAATCATCCAGCCATGGGGAAGGAGGTCCAGACTGAATGGGAGAAAATTCCAGATGCAAAGCAAAGAGCCCTCACCATGTGTTAGCGAACAAATGGCACGGCAGAGAGAGGAGTCTCTCCAGCAGCCTGTGCCCTCACTATTTAATTTGGAGTTCATTCAGATTATTGTTCATCTGCTTGGTTTGGGGGTTCCTACCTTCCCTGATGTGCCTTCTCTTCCTGCCACCCCCGCCCCACCACCCCACAGACGTGTCTCTAAGACCTGCTGCTCCCATGACTCTGTTGCCAACAGAATGGAATGGCAGCTCCTTGCCGTGGCATTCTAGGCCCTCCACAGTCGAGGCCCAAGCTGACTTCCAGCCTCTTCCCAGCTTCCACCCTCACTTTGCCCTTTGACCTCAATCCCGTCATTCCCCAGACTCGTCCTTGCTCCTGCTGTCTCCTCTGCCCGGGAGTCTGTTCCTCTGCCTGGGGTCCCCCTCCCCTTTCTCTCTACGCCAGGATCCTACTCCACCCTGGGGCCCTGCTTAACCAGCGGAGGCTGCATCGTGTGCCAGGAGCACGGGTTCAGCTTGGACTGACTTTGTTCAAATCCCAGCTCTGCCGTGAACTTGCCATGTGAGCTCGGGCAAGGCACCTCGCCTCCCCAGCCTGGGTGCATTCCTCCGTCAATGGAGGCTCATAACACCTGCCTCGCAGACCTGTTGTGAGGACTCATCCATGTAGTGGGAGCGTTTCAACGCATCAGAGCCATAGTCGTCTTATTTCTAGAACAAGATAATCTCCTCTGGGAAGCCTTTCTCCTTCCTCTTGCCCTGTCCTACGGAATGAGGCACCGCATGCTCTGTGTTCCATTAGCTCCCTGCTTAGGGTCACAGGCCACCCCACTCTGCATCTCGCCACTGCTTGACTTTCATAGTGCTTATCAGCGGTCGGGCTTCTGCCTTTCTGTGCCCGTGGCCGTGAGCTCTGCCAGAGCGGAGATTCCTGTGTCCTGGTGCATCTGCACTCTTCGTGCTCAGTATTGGTGGACTACGTGAACAGATCACTTTCGTACCGTGGGGGGCGTTTGGTTGGCACTGCCCTGCCTGGCTGTTACGGACTGAGTCGTGTCTCCCCCTGGCCACCCTCCTGCCGCTCTGCCAAATTTGTGTGTTACAGTCCTACCCCTGAGAGTGGGACTGGATTTGCAGATAGGGCATTTAAAGAGGTGAGGAAAGGGGCACCTGGGTGGCTCAGATGGTGAAGCCTCTGCCTTCTGCCCAGGTCATGATCCTGGGGTCCTGGGATTGAGCCCAGCACCGGGCTCTCTGCTCAGTGGGGAATCTGCTTCTCCCTCTAGTGCTCTCTCTCTCTCTCTCTCTCTCTGTCTCTCAAATAAATAAATAAAATCTTTTTTTAAAAATTGTATTTCAAATGCCCAAGTCTCTTGGCCAGTGTGTGCAAATGTAGCCACCTTCCACTGGGTCAATAGCACCCTCTCTGGAACTTTAAGACCCCTGCCCTTACAGAGTTCCTCTACTCATGTGAGGTGCAGGGTGCAAGGGTGCACACACGTGTGCATACACAGTACTGAGACTGCTGTGCCTCTTCGCCCCGCATCAGCTACAGTTCCCACGAGGCAGCCGTCCTGCAAGTAACTTAAATTTTCAGCCAGCATTTATAGAAAGCGTACTATGAGCCAGGTATGGTTCTGGGCTCTGGGGAAACCACAGTGAAAAGTTTCTGCATTTATGAAGTTTATATTCTAAAATAACACCATCTAGGGCGCCTGGGTGGCTCAGTCAGTTAAGCGTCTGCCTTGGGCTCCGGTCGTGATCCCGGGGTCCTGGGATCGAGTCCCGCATCAGGCTCCCTGCTCAGCGGGGAGCCTGCTTCTCCCTCTGCCTGATGCTGCACGCGCGCTCTCTCTCTCTCTCTCTGACAAACAAATAAAATCTTTAAAAAATAAAATACAATAAAATAGCACCGTCTAGTAGAAGGTACCTCAAGGATAGAAACAGCCTGTGCTGTTTAATGCAATAGCCACCGGCCACACAGGGCTGTTGAGGACTTGAAATGTGGCCAGTGGGACTGAGGAACTGGTTTTTAATTTTATTTTCATTCATTTAAATTCAAAGAACCACATGTGGCTAGTGGCTGGTGGATGGAAAGCACAGTTCTAGAGGAAGAAATAAGTAAGCAGGTAAATACTGCTCCCCTCCTTCCACCCCAAAAATGTAGGAGTAAATCTTAAATATTGAAAAGTGCTACGAAGAAAGCGAAGCAGGATAAGGAAATAGAGTGATGCGGGGAGGCATTCGTTTCGGTGGGGTGGCGGTCAGGAAAGGCCTCCCTGTCAGGGGACGTGATCACTGAGGACCGCTGGGGTGGGACGGTCCAGCAGAGGCCCCGAGATGGAAGTGGTGCCCCTGCTGCCGCAGCCGGAGTGTGGTGCCCGAGAGCGAGCAGGAACCCCGGGCTGGAACATGCGAGGGTTTGAGGGCTGTTATAAGGGGCCCGGAGAAAGGGCTTCATGCAGACAGGCCTCGTGAACTGATTCTTATCTTAAAACATCCCTCTGCTCCGGAGAGGAGGGAAGCAGGAGACCCATGGGAGGCTGCCGCAGGCTTCCAGGCAGGAGAGGATGGTAGCTGAGACAAGGCAGGGAGAAGGGGAAGCGGTGCCAAGCGGTCTGGTACTAGATTTATTTTGAAGATCGCATTGGCAGGATTGCTGATGGATTCACTGGGGCGACACAAGGAGGTTTTGGGCCAGAATGAGCGATGGTGGAACCATTGAGCGAGATGAGAAACCCTGGAGGAGGCAGCGTATGGCTGAAGGGGAAATGAGGGTCTGATCAGCACAAATGTGGAGGCTGACAAGGTTGATTTGGGTGCCCTCAGCAAGAAGACACAGTCCCCTCTGCTCGGCTGTGCCCATGTCCTCTCCTCACCAGGGCCCTAAGGGATCATCACTCGTTATTGCGGACATTGCCCAGCATGGAAATTCCGGGGCTCCTCCTTAGAATGGCTGGGTCCTGGGTTCACAAGGGGAAATGGCCCTCCCTGGGTCCTGCTCAGCTTTGCACCTGAGCCCCTAAGCAGATGGGCGTGGGTAGAGTCCCACAGAGTTGCTCATAAAAATAAGTGGCTCAGTGGGTTAGGCCTCTGCCTTCGGCTCGGGTCGTGGTCTCAGGGTCCTGGGATCGAGCCCCGCATCAGGCTCTCTGATCAGTGGGGAGCCTGCTTCTCCCCCGCTCTCTGCCTACTTGTAATCTCTCTCTCTCTCTCTTTCTCTCTCTCTCTCTGTCAAATAAATAAATAATAAGTCTTCACTTTCACGTTTGAACACGCTCTTCAGTGGGACTCCCAAACCCAACCCACTGGGAGGGCCAAGAGGTAGTATGCCATCTCTCCCATTCCCCTTCTTCCTGGATGTCAGCCATACTTGTTTCAAAACCCATCTCCCTTCTCCTTTAACCACACAATGAAAGGGCCCCTCCATATCGGCACATGCATTTAGACACTCAACGTGGCTCGTTCCCTGGTTTGCCTTCTGTTAACATATCCTACTCCTTTTAAGCAAATTGTTCCTGTACTCCCCAATTAATATTTGTTTAATGCAATTCCAATCAAAATTCTAACAGGATTTTTATTTTGCAGATGATTCTGATTTATGAGAATTGATTGAGGTGAATAAATGATCAAAATAACCCAGAAATGTTTTGCAAAAGAAGAGTGATAAGGAGGAATTCACTCTACCAGATATTAAAACATACTCTTGATGTCACGTGGTAGTTGTATTTATTTTCTCGGGAACCTCCATACTGTTTGTCACAGTGACTGCTTAAACATACTCTATTAAAAAAAAAAATTAAATGAGGCATAAGTACAGGTCCCAGTACCTAGATAAGAGGCACAGAATAGATGACTCAGAAACGCCCTAATATATATAAAAATTTAATGTATGACGAAGATGATTTCACATTTAGAAAAGATAACACAATAATGCTATGAGATAATTGGTAACTTTCAAGAAAAATGGTTAGAATTGTATCTTACAGCTTAACCCAAGATCAGCTCAATTCCAGATGAGTTAAATGTAACAAATAAAGCTAAAACACTCTAAGAAAACATAGAATAATATGTCTCAGTTATCAAAGAAGACAATCACTTTCCTTTTTTTTAAATGTCCAAGTGATTTTTATTTATTTTTTTCTGTTGAAATATGATTGACATATAATATCCTGTTAGTTTCAGGTGCACCTTGTAGCGATTCCATTTCTTGTCATTAGGAAGTGGTCCCCACAATAAGGCTAGTCACCATCTGTCACCATACAAAGTTATTACAGTATCATTGACTATATTCCCTATGCTGCACTTTACATCCCCAGGACTTACTTTTTTATAAGTGAAAATTTGTACCTCTTAGTCATTACCCTTTACTTATTTCATGTGCCCCACTCCGAACCCTCCCCTCTATGGTAACCAGCAGTTTGTTTCTTGTAACTGGAAATCACTTTCTACATATAAAATCACAATGAAAGGGGCCGCAAAAGAAAAAGGTTGGTAAATTTGCTGCCTCTAAAACTTAACATTTTTACATGTAAAACAAGAAAAACACCATCTACAAGAGTAAAAGATAAATGATAGACTAGAAAAATTTTGCAACAAATATAATAATGTACTGATAATTCTTAATCTGGAGAGAACTCCTATGTTAATAATAAAACCACTGAGCATCACAAGATAAAAATGGCATAAATAAGCAATTCAAAAAGAAAGAACACACGTGGCAAGTAAATCTCTGGAAACAGTTCAACCTGATTAGCAATCAAGGAAAGCACAAAGGCATATGAAGACAGTTTAACCCTACCTAATCGGCAAGGTTTTTTTCATGGTAGTATTTCCTGTAAATAGAGCAGTAAATCGAGCGTTCTCGCTCACTGCTTGGGGAAGGTCTGGCTGATGCAAAAGCTGGCCAAGTGAGTCAAGAGAACTTCAAATGTACATACTCTTTGACCCAGTGCTTCTGTATCTAAGCATTCATCCAAAGGTAATTGTCAGAAATAAGGACTCAGGGTGTTGACCATAATTTTGTTGAGAAGAGCCAAAAATTGGAAATAAATATCCAGCAAAAGTTGGAAGGCTAAATACATCATGTGTGGTCTGTCCCTACAAGAAAATACCACGCAGCCATTTTTTTAATCATTATTTTGCTCAATATTTGTAGAAACAGGGCACCTTTCAATGACTGAAAGGAAGGCACTACAATATTTAGGGTAATTTTTTTTTCTTCTTTACACTTCAAAGCATTTTCTGGATTTTCTCTCCTGGTGATTTTACTCTTATAATAAGAAACAAACATGGATAGCCATTTTCTAATGCCCGTGTAAACACCACTTGCCAGCCCCAGGTCTTGCTTCTGATGTAGCATCAATTAAAGTAGCTAGAGGGCCCAGTGACATCTCGTCTTCAGTATCCCTTCCACCAGCCCGCCCACCACTCAGTGCCTTTGTTGCTTTTCTCTGTTTGCCTCTAAACATGAATGAATGACCTGCACCCTCCTTTGCTTGCTCTGGGCCAGTTCCCACGTCCGTTTCCAAAGAGAGGAAGAGAAGAAGATGACCTTTCATTTTCATGGGCCCCACTCTGACTGTCTGTCCTTACCTAGGTGTTTCCTTTGTTTGGGGTGCCAGTTGGGGTGGCTTAAAAAGAAATGCTAGTTTCTTCCACCTTGTGGAAGAACACTGACCCTGTCTTTGTTCTTGTCCCACAGATATGATGCTGCCTCTTGTGTGTAGCCATTGGAGCAGTGACAATTTTCTGGGCTGAGATCACTCTCAACACTCAAACATTAGACTTCAGCATTCAAGGGAAGCCAAAGCCATTGGAGGGGGACTATAAGCCCAAAGCCTTTTATCTTACTTGTTCCAAAAATTTCACTGCCCCTTTCCTACCTGCCCACCCCTGCCCACCCCCCCAGATTAAACTATTGCACACAGACAGGCAGCATGGCGAGCAAGCGAAAATCCACCACGCCGTGCATGGTTCGGACCCCACAAGTAGTAGAACAGGATGTGCCCGAGGAAGGAGACAGGGCCAAAGAGAAAGGAATCAGCACGCCACAGCCTGAAGCAGCCAAGGACAGTTGGACGGCGGAACCCGAAAACTCTTCCAAAGAAAATGAAGTGATCGAAGTGAAATCTACAGGGGAAAACCAATCCAAAAAACTCCAAGGTGGTTACGAATGCAAGTACTGCCCCTACTCCACGCAAAACCTGAACGAGTTCACGGAGCACGTCGACATGCAGCACCCCAACGTGATCCTCAACCCCCTCTACGTGTGTGCCGAATGTAACTTCACAACCAAAAAGTACGACTCCTTGTCCGACCACAACTCCAAGTTCCATCCCGGGGAGACCAACTTCAAGCTGAAGTTGATCAAGCGCAATAATCAGACCGTCTTGGAGCAGTCCATCGAAGCCACCAACCACATCGTGTCCATCGCCGCCAGCGGCCCCGCGAGCGGCGACGGTGACCCCGGCATCTCCGTGAGTAAGACGCCCATCATGAAGCCGGGGAAACCAAAAGCTGATGCCAAGAAGGTGCCCAAGAAGCCCGAGGAGGCCACCCCCGAAAACCATGTGGAGGGGACGGCCCGCCTGGTGACCGACGCGGCTGAGATTCTCTCGAGACTCGGAGGCGTGGAGCTCCTCCAGGACACGCTGGGACACGTCATGCCTTCTGTCCAGCTCCCACCAAATATCAACCTTGTCCCCAAGGTCCCCGTCCCGCTGAATACTACCAAATACAACTCCGCCCTGGACACGAATGCCACCATGATCAACTCCTTCAACAAGTTCCCTTACCCAACCCAGGCTGAGCTGTCCTGGCTGACCGCTGCCTCCAAGCACCCGGAGGAGCACATCAGAATCTGGTTCGCCACCCAGCGCTTAAAGCACGGCATCAGCTGGTCCCCGGAGGAGGTCGAGGAGGCCCGGAAAAAGATGTTTAATGGCACCATCCAGTCGGTACCCCCGACGATCACCGTGCTGCCAGCCCAGTTGGCGCCCACCAAGATGTCACAGCCCATCCTCCAGACAGCACTGCCGTGCCAGATTCTCGGCCAGACCAGCCTGGTGCTGACTCAGGTGACGAGCGGGTCGACGACCGTCTCTTGCTCCCCCATTACGCTTGCCGTGGCCGGAGTGACCAACCACGGCCAGAAGAGACCTTTGGTGACTCCCCAGGCTGCCTCCGAGCCCAAGCGTCCACACGTTGCTCAGGTGCCAGAGCCCCCACCCAAGGTAGCCAACCCCCCTTCCCTGACCCCAGCCAGCGACCGCAAGAAGACAAAGGAGCAGATCGCGCATCTCAAGGCCAGCTTTCTCCAGAGCCAGTTCCCCGACGACGCGGAGGTCTATCGGCTCATCGAGGTGACCGGCCTGGCCAGGAGCGAGATCAAGAAGTGGTTCAGCGACCACCGGTACCGGTGTCAAAGAGGCATCGTGCACATCACCAGCGAATCCCTTGCCAAAGACCAGCTGGCCCTCGCGGCCTCCCGACACGGCCGCACGTACCACGCGTACCCAGACTTCGCCCCACAGAAATTCAAAGAAAAAAGCCAGGGTCAGGTTAAGATCCTGGAAGACAGCTTTTTGAAAAGCTCCTTCCCGACCCAAGCGGAACTGGACAGGCTAAGGGTGGACACGAAACTCAGCAGGAGGGAGATCGAATCCTGGTTCTCGGAGAGACGGAAGCTTCGGGACAGCATGGAGCAAGCTGTCTTGGATTCCATGGGGGCCGGCAAAAAAGGCCAAGACGTGGGGGCCCCCAACGGTGCTCTGTCTCGGCTCGACCAGCTCTCTGGGGCCCAGTTAGCCAGTTCCCTGCCCAGCCCCTCACCAGCAATTACAAAGAGTCAAGAACAGGTCCATCTCCTGAGGAGCACGTTCGCAAGAACCCAGTGGCCCACCCCCCAGGAGTACGACCAGTTAGCGGCCAAGACCGGCCTGGTCCGAACTGAAATCGTGCGTTGGTTCAAGGAGAACAGATGCTTGCTAAAAACCGGGACCTTGAAGTGGGTGGAGCAGTCCCAGCACCTAGCCGGCGAGCACGGTCACGGTCACGGCCACGACGCAGTGCAGAGGAAAGCCGCGAGAGCCATCGTCGCCGAGAGCCCAAAGAATGGGAGCGAGGTGGGTCAGCCCCACTACAAGGATCCCAAAAAGCTCTGCGAGGAGGACTTGGAGAAGTTAGTACCCAGGGGGAAAGTGAGCAACGAGCAGGCTCAAGACGGTGCGCAGGCCAAGCCTTCGGAAGGTGCCTCGGACAGGTCGGAGGGGAGCAGCCGGGACGGCCCGGGCAGCAATGAGAACGAGGAGTCAGGTGTTGTGGATTGGGTGGAGGTCACGGTCGGAGAGGAGGACGCCGTCTCAGACAGGTCCGACAGCTGGAGTCAGACCGCAGCCGAAGGCGCCGCGGAACTGGCCGGCTCGGACTCCGACAGCATCCTGGCAGAGGCTGGCCAGGCCTAACAGGTAACTCCACCTGCTCCCATCTGGGCACGAGGGGAGGGCGCTGGTTTTCTTCCTTTTTTATTGCCGGGGTCAGTATAGGCTGTAGGGGACAGAGATGTTGACACATCTGTCCAGCTCCCACCCCTTGACACAGATGATGGGGTCTTATTTTTAAAAGGAAGGAAAATAGTGATGCCATCAGGCCGGATCGGAGGACCCAGAGCGGGTCCTGTGCAGGACCAGCCAAGAGGGTCCTTGGCTTCACATAGGATGGAAATCAGATGTGAGCCAGCGGGAAGCAAGAGCCGTTTACTGAAGGTATAGAGAGAGAGCAGATACAGCCGGAGGGTCTGGGAGACTTGGAGAGGAAAGGAGCACGGGTCCCATCTTTGCTTGGGTCTGGGGTTTCCTTGACAACTTTGTTCTAGCCATCCAGGAACTGGTCAGAACAAGGACAGGGTCCCGGTGTCCTCCTAAGTCACTCGTTCCCTGGATCCCAGAGGGCCTTGACGTCATGATGTCTAGGCCCAGTGGTCTGCAATAGGCTTGGACACATGCCAGCCTTGCCCGGTCATTCCTGGGATGTTACCTATTGTGCCAGAAGGCTTCAGATAAGTCATTAATTCCTTGCCCCTTTCAAGGAGGACACACATGAAGGCTACGTGTGTAGGGCGGGGGTGCAGGTCCTCGTGAGAATGGAAACAGGAAAGGCAGCAAAAAGCAGACTTCTGTGGACTCCTTCAGTTACCCTGTCTCACTAGGCGCTGGCAGATTCTCTGTCCTCATTTGCAAGGCTGATGGGTGACAGCGCCACCGCCTGTGGCCTTTTATGGACAACCCCCCTCTGGGGCCGATCCATTCTAACGTCTAGATGCAATCGTCGCGGGGACACATCCTTCGCTTTCTTCGTGTTCACTGCTCTAAGGAACAAAGGATGTTTTTCCTTTTTCTTTCCATCTTTTTTTTTTCTTCATTTTCTTCCCTTTTTGGATTTTTTTAGAGTAGTTAACCAAGTCGACTGGCTAGAGATCTGGGGTTGTTTCTTTTAACCTGACAGGTCTGGGTCTTTGCCTTGGCCTGGCTAAAGGGAGGCATGGATGTCACCAAGTCACCCAGCTTCTAATCGTGCTGATTAGGTCCCTGGAACCCCTTCAGATCTAGAAGAGACGGATGCAAATGAGGCCCAAGGAGCCACAAAAGCCTGGGAAGGGAGGTTGTCATGGTTACTAATGGCCCTGTCATCCACATGATGGGACATAGCACCCAAGCCCCGATGTTTGTGCTTTCGGGAGAGGTCTGTACACATCAAGGCCTAAAGGCCCGACTTCCGGCTCGGTGGTGGGTTCAGAATAGAGGGGGCAGCAGGGCGAGGGGCGCGGGGGGCAAAGCTCACCTCGGCCAAAGCCGAAATGTTCCAAGGGCAGCGTGGAACCAGGAGGAAGACGTGCAATTTACCATCTGCCTGGATGGGCTTCTCCAGGGGTCACTTAAAAGGTAACAGAAGGGGACACCCCCATGCCATCTTTTCAAATAATAAAGTAAAGGTAAGAATCCAGAATGATTGATAAGGTCCCAAAAGGAGTCCTGGAAGTTACCATACCTCTTTATTAATGAGTCCGGACAACTTTGGCTGGTCAGCCACTCATCGGTTCATTTATTTTGTAGTAGGATAAGGTGCCTGGCAACAAAATAAAGTCTCTGGAAACCTTGTTTTAGCCAGTTCCGTGAAAATTTCACTAGCCAGCTAGTGAAAATGATTTAAGGAACAGCCAGTTGCAGATGCCATCAAGTCTTCCTTCCCTCCTACCCCGACTTCTCAGGAGGGAGCAATAATGGGTTACAAGTGACAATGCAGCGTAGAGGGAGGGGCTAGTGATCAGAGGGGGCTGAAGGCTACGGAGGCCACCAGTAGCACCCCAGGCCCACCACCATCTGGCTGCCTTGGTTCCTCCCTCTGGCTATTTTCTTGCCTTCTTAAGAGACCCACCAGCCCAGCCTATATCAACCTTGTTGAAATGAGGGAGCAATTTTTTTTTTTTGGTCCAATCCAAATCTGCCTGAAAAACTCCTAGCTTGCCTTGTTTTTTTTTTTTTTTAAAGATTTTATTTATTTATTTGACAGAGAGAGATCACAAGTAGGCAGAGAGGCAGGCAGAGAGAGTGAGAAGGAAGCAGGCTCCCTGCCGAGCAGAGAGCCCGATGTGGGACTCGATCCCAGGACCCTGAGATCATTGTTAGGTTTGATCACAGACCGATTGAATGGAATAAAGGCACCAAGGCAAGCGAGCATTCGAGGACCGGCTTTATTGCAAGCACCCTCGAGCGAGGTTCCGCGACTCTGGGGGAAAGAGAGTCGGGAAGTCGCGCGTGGGGCAAAGAGGTAGGGGCTTATATGGGGTTCCGCTGGTGAAGTCCGGAGAGGAGGTACTGAGACCTTGTCGAGTTTTTCCTAATAAGGGCCGAATTCAGCTGCGGGGTTCCTCATTGGTTCGTCAGTGGGAGGAGAGAGGTTTTGGTCTCCCCTTTGAGTTTGCTTCCCAGGTCTGATGCAGCTGTTGTCGCAGGAGGGTGATGGCGGGAACCGCGGCCACCGTAGTTGTCCGTCATTTTGAATGGTTCTCCCCTCTCTCACCTACCCCAACAATCATGACCTGAGCCGAAGGCAGTGGGTTAACCCACTGAGCCACCCAGGCGCCCTTGCCTTGTCTTTTTGACCTTTCCCAGTGCCTGACAGAGTCTACGTGAGTGCTTTTTCCTCCTGCCATGGGGGGGGAGGGGCAACAGTCAGTTCAATTCAGCAAATCCACTCTGCACACCTACTGTGTGCCGGGCTCTGTGCTAAGCACGAAGATGACGGGATGAAGAAGACAGATGAGGGTCCTCACCCACAGGGAACTCAGTCAGGCCAAGGAGAGAGGAAACTGCTCTTCCCTTTACCAGCCAAGGGGATCCATGGTGTGACCAGGAGACGAACTCAGGCTGAGGTCAGGGCAGGCTTCCTGGAGGAAGGGACATCTGCCTCAGGGGCTAGCTGAGGGGAAGGAGTTAGCCCGCGCGCCAAAAAGGAAGAGAGGTTCGTGTGGAAGGAGTAGACAAGGCAAAGTTCCAGAGCCAAAAGAAGGAATGGTACAGCTGCGGAACCAAGTTTGGGCATAGCCAGAAAGCCGAATTTGGGGTTCAGCAGACGATGAGAAAGGACAACTGGAAGAAAAGACGATGGTTTTCCCCAGCAGGCAAAGCTAGTCTGGACCGAGTTTGAACAGAAGAATGCTGAGTGTCCCTGTATCCCAGAGTGAGCTCGGAGGGCACGTCCAGATCCTCACCCCCGAGTGGGGGTTGTCTGGGGGGCAGCAGCTCCCGGAGCCCCCCAAGACCACCTGTCCCCCCATCCTTTCTCCCCCAGACCTTACCGCCGCCAACATGAGGACCCAAGGCAGAACTAGGCGCTTTGGCCACAGATGGTCTCACTCAGTGCTCCTAGTGAAGCCAGACTTTTTTTTTTTTTTTTAAGATTTATTTACCCATTTTAGAGAGAAACAGAGAAAGCAGGGAGAAGGGCAGTGGGAGAGAGAGAGAGAAAAAAAAATCTTCAGCAGACTCCCTGCTGAGCACAGAGCCCAGCGCCGGGCTCGATCTCCCGACCCTGAGCTCATGACCCGAGCCCAAATCAAGAGTCGGATGTTCAGCCTACTGAGCCACCCAGGCGCCCCCCCTGTAATTGTTTACAAACCCAGAAACGGAGGCTCGGAAACCAAGGAGCTTACCGTATTCTCCGGAGCCCTGGCTCCTACCGCCGTCTCTGCCTCTCTGTTTTGGACAGAAATTCCCCATTTCTGGCTGACCCCAACCCCCACGCCCATGGTGGTGTTGGGAGGCAGGGAATACCTAGGGTGTCTAGAATAGACCATTAAACATTAGCTAAATCAGAGATGAAGGAACTAGCTGTTTTCTCCCCCTCTCTCCCCCGCCAAAAACCGGGAACACCCAGAAACCCCCTTTTATGTTTCTTTATGGTAAACACGACAAGCACGAGCTGAGAAATGTTCCTAAGCAAGATGCTGAGAGCTACTCGACACCTGGTGACATCCGATGTCCCTAACTGGCTTCCTGGTATTTCCGAGGTGCCACTCTGTGGAGAGACGGGCTGCGGTCCGCCCTGAGGCTGGCATCCTGGACACAGGCACCCCTTAAAGGAACCTTTCAACTTGGAAGAAATCCCTCCAAATTACTTCACAGCTTTTATGAACTGAACACATGGGTCTCTTGAAATTCATAAATATTCAGCGATGCCTTTATTTAAACACGTATTTATTTAGGAAGCTGCCGTTGAGTTCAGTTGTCACACGTATAATAATCCTGAAAATAAGGCACCGTTTTGGCTTCGGAGAAGGTGTTAGGGGATGTATATACCAGAGAGGGAGGATGAACTTGGGTGGGCAGCTGAGAGCAGATGCCGGGGTTTCCCCCTTGGTGGGAGCTAAGCATCCCCTCACTAAAGCTTCAGAAGGCTTATGTCAGCGTTCAACTCGGCCGGGCTCCCTTGGCCTTGAGGTTGGACAGAAAGGTAAGGAGGCCTTCCAGACTTTGAATTGTGTTGTCTTGATTCAGCCTCCGGGTCCAGTTACCAAGCCATCTATTAAGAGACCTGTCCCGGTGAGAGGCTGAACAGTAAATTTCCTCTTTTCCGAAAAATGAGTCAGAATACTTGAGCCCCACATGGCCAGACATATGCCTCGGTGTTTGGCCAGATGGAATATCCCAGAACTCCTACTACTGAGAGTTTCTATTTACTGGCCTGTGCCATGTGCTTGGGATTCTTCTGCACACATCCAGTAACTCGTTGAAACTTCATCCCTGTGAGATAGGTGTGGCTTTCTTCCCATTTTGCAGAGGGCAAAACTGAGGCTCAGAGAAATTTGCCCTGTGTTCCGCAGCTCAGGGCGGGCGGAGGCTAGAGGCCATCTCTCGTCTGTCAGGTCAGTGCCTGACCCAGCCACAGCGACAGCACCGCTACAGCTCGGCCTGGACCAACAGGGCTTAGCCGCTTCTCAATACAATACACAAAAAAACAAAGACACAAGTATTCATTCACTCCCAGTTTCTGACAATTTCCAACTCACGATTAGGGATGGCTTTGGAGAAGAGATAAATTTTGTGAAATGCCAGAAAAATATATTCCATAGTTCAGCTTGCTTCAAAAATTCAAGGCTACCCAGTGTTGCATCGTGGCTACAATTTTGGATCTGGGATATGTGTGCCCCCCACGATCTGTTCAGATTAGCTGTCCAAATACAGATAATTGAAAGAGCGGATGGATGGATGGGTGAATGAAAATGTAATTATCTGTTTCCATGTCTCTCCTCCACCAGACCCTTGAACACAGGGACCATATCCCATTCATCTCTGAGTCCCCAGTGCCTAATGGGGAGCCAATACATAACAGCAATGTACTGAACTACCCTGAGAATTAGCAAACGTAGTTGGCTCTCAGTTGTCTGGAATCCGACATTTCAGGCCTTGGCTTCTCTTCATCGTCTTCCGTCACTCAGTGGCGTCCTTGGCGGACAGCAGGCCGAGGAGCGGAGCCGGGGACAGCCTGCTCTCCATGTGTGCGAGCAGCTGAGGGAGAAGGTCTGCTGGAGAATCCATCACTGGGCGATGCCTCTCGGGGACTGCGCGTTAGCCTCGCGGCCCCGGCACCTAATAGAGTTCAATGTGAACACTTCCGTTTACCTGGTTCTGGAGCTTCTCAGAGCAGGAGCTCTCACTGTGCTTTGGGAAGCTTGTAGCAACTTAGGAACCATGACGTCTGAGTTCCCTCATCTGTCAGAAGAAGGATGTGGGCCCCAAGGAGAGGAAGTCACCGGGCCAGAGGCGCCTGCCGTAAGTGAGTTGGTGCCTTTGTGCATCAGGCATCTGGGGAATGAATGCCTGCGGCATGCCAGGTTCTGGGGGCCGGGGGGGCTGCTGTGCCCAGCGTGTCCCTGGCCTCATGGAGCCCACAGTCTCGTGAGGAATGAAGCTTTAAACAAACAAAAAGGAAGGACTGCCATGCTGACAAGTTTTTTGAAGGAAAGGTCCCTGGTCTGTGAGTATGGAATAGGGGAATTTGACTTGATTTCAAGGGTTAGGGGAGTTTTCTTGAGAGATAATAAATGACTTGAAATCTGAAAAGTCAAGTACAAGTTGGCTGAGCAGTGAGGAGGGGACCACATTCAAGCAGAAGATACAGCGTGCTCAAAGCCCCTGAGGCCAGAGGGAACTTAAGACATCGGGGACCTAAAAGGTGGCCATTGTGGCTGTCATTTGCCTGAGTTCACACTCTATAGACATTCAGGGGTGAAAAGCCATAGTGCTACGTGGACTCACGTATAATCCAAATTTCCCTTGAGACTCTTCTACCTCACCCATAAAGAAGACTCTGCGTGGTTCTGTGTGTAGGATCCTGTAGAGAAAGGTTGAGACACTCTGAGATGCTCCAGGAAGGAGTGAAAGGAAAGTCATGTTGGAGAGAGCTGGGTGTTCAGATTTTCCTACCCTCGTGGCAAATGGAGGATGGATGGTGGAAAATTCTAGAGCATCCACATGCGCATTACTTTATTCTGTCTTATTAGTAAGTTTTCATAACCTTAACACTTATGATCCTAGTCAATGAGGGCTGCCAGAACAGAACAGACTGAGTGGCTTAAACAACATAGATTTATTTCCTCACCGTTCCGGAGGCTGGAAGGTCAAGATCCAGGTGCCAGCAGGGTTGGTGGCTGGTGAGGCCTCTCTCCGTGGCTTGCAGATGGCCACCTTATCTCTGTGTGCCCTCCTGGTCTTTCCTCTGCACATGCACACTCCTGGTCTCTTCTTACAGGGACACTAGGGCCCCACCCCTATGACCTCATTGAACCATAATCACCTCCTTGAAGGTCCATCTCCTAGTACAGTCATACTGGGGATTGGGCTTCTGCAGATGAATGGTGGGGGAGGGGACATAATTCAATACATGGCACTAACAGAGTTGTCTCTTGTTGGCAGGATTAAATTAAATAATACAAGTGAAATTCCCTAAATGCAGTGGGGGGGGGGGGCGGGGGGAAGCACGCATTAGCATCAGCAATGCTCAGCTGCCCGCTCTGCATTGAGTCCTTTCTCTATGGAGAAGACCTTGGGTTGAGATCCGACTGCTTCCTGCCTTTCCAAGTTGGCTTTTCAGTTGAGGCCCCACTTGTACAAGCTCAAGCCTTTAGGTGTTAATTGCACCTCAGAGGGGTAGGGG